>RCWM02000737.1:0-292500 GCA_003667255.2 Euschistus heros | reverse complement strand
ACTTCATTTCAGCGGCAGTGATTCTGCTTAGATGTTTGTCGAGAAGGACCCAACTTTCACTTCCATATAATAGGGTGGGAAGGTTAATTGTATTAAAAATGTGTAGTTTTACCTTTTTATTCAATTCTCGTTTTCCGACAACAGTGTTACAGATTTGGTAATATATATTGTTTGCTTTTTTTATTCTATTAGATATTTTATCATTAATAATACCATTTCTACTTATAACTGTCCCTAGGTACGAAAAATCTTCTACTGTTTCTAAGGTTTCTCCTCTACACGTGATTTGCACATCCTCAGGTTGTCGTCCTACTTGCATGACTCTGCTTTTGCTGGCATTTATAATCATGCCCTTTCTCTTAAGTTCGGCTTCCCATTCCACTACCGCTTGTTGGAGGTTCTGTACAGAGTCTGCAATGAGTACAATATCATCTGCATAGAGCAGTGTCTGCGCAAGAATTGTCCTCATGGTCCATTTTCCTACTACTGCTCGTGCCGTCCTTCTTTTACATATTTCCAAAATTTCGTCCATTAGTACTATAAAGAGTAGCGGGGTTAGGCTGTCACCCTGTTTCACTCCTCTCCTCATATCGAAGCTTCCTGATTCCTTTCCGTTAATTCTCACAATTCCCTTTGAGCCTTTACAAGAGGATCTGATGGCATCTATAAGTTCCACAGGAACACTCTTTGCCCTCAGTGCTTTCCATAGTTCCGTTCGAGGCACAGAATCGAAAGCGGCTTTACGGTCCAAGAAAGCTAGATATATGTTTTTGTCCCGGTCCCAGGAATTCTCTATTACTGTCCTTAATGAGAATATATGATCCTCAGTCTGTCTTTGAGGTCTGAAGGCAGCTTGTTCTTCTTCGAGGTTCTCTTCAACCACAGTTCTGAGCCTTTTTCCCAGTATAGATGTGTACAATTTAAGTACTACTTGAGACAAACATATAGGCTATAAATGTTGCAGTCACTCTGGTTTCCTTTTTTATGGATCGGGACGATGACGTTGTATTCCCAGTCTTTTGGAATGCTTTTCTCATCGTATGCTCTTTGGAATAACCCCTGGAGTACTTTGACCAATTCCTGTCCTCCGTACTTAATTAACTCGGGAAGAATTCCGTCTCTTCCAGCTGATCTTCCTAACTTGAGCTTCTCTATGGCCGTCTCAACTTCTTCCCATGTAGTACTGTCACTGTCACTGTCTGTGATTCTTTCCGTCCCTATATCCATTACTTCACTTTCTTCCCCCGTTGAATCTTCAAACGTCTGTGTATAATGCTGTCTCCATCAGTCCAAGATCCCTTTCTTCTTGGTCAAAACTCTTCCTGTCGCATTTTCCACATTTCTTATTGGCTAGCATTTTTTGCCTCGCAGTGATTTTATCTTCTTTCAGAAAAGTTTAATATCTTCACTGTAATTTTTCTGTAGCTGTTTGCCGAATTCTTCCCAACTCTTCTTTTTAGCATTTCTTACAAGTATTTTTTCTTCGTCGCACGTAGAGTTCCCAGGTTTTGATCTTTCTTTTCTTCGTCGCACGTAGAGTTCGCTCCACCATTCTGTCCTTTTCCCTATGGAGGAGTATCTCTTTGTGCCACACACCTCTGTTCCAGTTTGTAGAACTTTTTCTTTGATATCGATCCATATTTCGTCCTGACATGCATCTAGGTTTGTTTCACGCAATTTAATTCCTAGTTCTATCGCGTACCTTTCCTGCGACTGTGGATTTTGGAACTGTGCGATATCAATCTTTTTGTAAAATCTTCTGGGTGTTCTCCAAGGCTTAAGAATTTGAGTATCGGCTACAAGCAGCATGTGACCTGAATCGATTTCTGCCCCCCCCCCCCCCCCCCGTATGACTTTTACATCTGTGAAGAGCTTCTTCACATTTCTGCTGTACAGGATGTAATCAATAATGATGTTTGCCTTTCTTTCCTGTGCACTAAAAGTAATTTTGTGGACTTTTTTATGGGGTAAAGGGAATTTCCAAAAAGGAGGTCGAAATTCACGCATAAATCAATCAATCTTTGTCCTTTATTATTTTTTGCTTATTCTCCGCCATGCATGCTCATTACCCCGTGGGCTCGTCTAAAATCGTTTCCTGTCCTTGCGTTGAAGTCTCCCATTATGGTCATATCCGTATTTATGTTATGTGCCTTAAGAACTTCTTGCTCCAGCTAGCATAAAATTGTTCCATGTCCAGAACATCTGCATCCTCTGTAGGGGCATATATCAGCTAAACTCCTTGACGCTATTTCTGCTTACATTGTTATTATTCTGGAAGAAACTGGGTGCCATTCTTCTACCTTAGTGAATATTTCATCCTTCATGATCATACCCACGTCTTCCTTAGCTCTGATGTCTTTCGGGACTCCCGAATATATCAAATTGTAATTCCTTGGCAGACTTAATTTTCCGTTGCCTTTCTTGTTAACTTCGCTTATACCAAGGTCTACATGGTCAGCAGCCATTTCCACTGTAATTTCCTCTTCTTTCCCCGTGAGTGTCCGAACGTTCCAAGTTGCGAAACGAATGTCCTTATGAGCGCCGTGTCGTTGCCGTTGATTCCAATCCAGTCCGAGGCCACTTAGTAAGCTCTGAATCATATGTACTATTTTGCGGGTGATTAGCCCAGCAAAATAGGCCCCGTATCCTCGAGACAACTGGCGGTAAGGCTATGCCCGCCAACCTTGGGTATTCTCAGGGAAGGTAGCCCCGAGGTGTGTACTGTATATGACCTTATGATGGTAAGAGTAGATGTGAAGTGTACTGTTCTGTAGCGTGAGAGTGCCTTTTTTTACTGAACTCGGGATACCGGAGGAGCCGTTTTTGTTTTTGTTTTTTTTCAAACCTCCGACTTCATTTAATATCAAACAAATGAACAATGATGAAAGAATAAAGGCCTGGTTTTTCCTTTAGGAAAAAAAAAAATAATATGTCATCTCTTGGACATCTACAGTTTTCCAGGTCTGTTTAAATGAATGTGTAAAAACTTTATTAATTAGGGAGTCCCGTAGAAACCTGGTTGTGGTGATTGTATTAGTCCGCATAATTAGCTCGTTTGAATTTCAAATATCACTCATAAAGTTGTTTTATTGGAAAAGAGATAATATGAAAGTGTAAAACGAATCTCAATAAACTCCGCAACTCTGTTGAAAGTTGTTTAACTGATCTCCAAATAAAATATTTTCGAGTGTCATGATTTTTATGCCCAGTATTTTAGATTAAAATATATATAATATATATATGTTTAAACTTTATATTTTAGGTGGTTACACCACAGGTGTACACCCACGTTGAAAATTAGTTTATGGTTCTTACTGACTCCAACCCCGCCCCAAAACCCAGCAGTCCTAGTGGTATTTACGCATCAATAAGCAATCTTTCCCTGGCACCCCAACCACCTAAACCGACTAATCTCGGCTTGGTTTAAATATTCCCACATATTCTATAATTGAAGACGAGTGGGTGAAGGTGTCATGTTGCAAATTTAAAGTAACAACGTAGAAGATGGTTTTGGGACCAAATATAGAACTTCAAGTGCCACCAATGATTAGTTGTGTTATAAGATTATGTATAATATAAGGTATTTCATCTACTCTTAGCACATTTTCGTTCTATGCATAAAGCAATCTAATCTGCAAACAACTTTAGTTTTATATACTTTTTTTATTAAATGTGCTTATTCTCGAATTGGAAGTATTCTCTGTTTTGTCTATCTGTTTTTTTCAAGAACCATACCCAAACACACCTGGAATCCTGACACTAATTCTTTTCCAACTCTGATTCATAGAATATCTATACTTTTTTTTTTTTTTTTTATTTTAATGAACAATAATGAATATTATTTATTGCAAGGTGCTGAATTATTTTTTTATTTTTTTATTTTTTTCAAAAGAGCTCAAATGTACGTATTGAGTGAACATTTAATTTAAAAGAGGCTTTACATAAAAGTTTTAGTTCCTACTACTACTAACGTTCGAGCTATATTGTAAAATTACTTACTTTATTAATATTAAAACAAATAAGCTTTTGTACTTTTGCTGATTTCATAAAAAATTGTTGAGTTCAAAAAGTTATAAAATATGATACAAGGTCATAATGGTTTGATTATATTGTACAGAATAGAAATCTGATGAATTCTAATATCTACAATAATTTTAAATTGTAATGTACGTTTTATCGTAATCATAAATTATTATAGAACTGCCAGTGAGAAATTCGTATATACATTTTGGCACTTAATTAAAAATATTTGTTAAAAAGTGAGGTAACAATTTGTTTTTCTCGATTAATATCTATTTTTAATAACGTATATCTCGAAAACCGTTGAGCGTTAGACAAGTGTTTATGGAAACAATTTTATAGAAAATTTAATTAGCTTTAATTTTGATTGGTATTATTATATATTTTTCCAGGGTTCACCGTTTTCGAGATATAATAGAAAAACTGAAACAGGAGATCTCAGGAGGAACCAACTCCAAAACTGTTTGCCCGATCTGAAATTTCATTTTTTAAAAATAAAATCAATAAATAAATTAATAAAATTTATAAAATAAAATTTAGAAAAACTTGGTTTCGCGGAGAAATGCTGTAGAGTATGCACTCTACAAATAAAATATGCGACTATTTTTGACTTCATAGCTTCGTTAGGAGTCTTTGGAAGGTAAAGGTGACTTTTCGCCCCTTATTTAGAATGCCAAAACAAAGGTATATGCAAAATTTAGCTTCATTGCTTCCTTTTCGAGATTTGCTGTCTAAAACTCCTTATTTGACTGGGCTAGTAGTACTCTCAAGGTATAAATATTTTTTTTGTCCGATGTTTTATTATTATTCCGAGATATTATTTGTTATTTGAATTATATTTTATTTATTAATAAATAATTTTCATGGATCGAATGAAACAAATTGGTAAGAGTGAATTTACACTAACAGAGACCGATAAAAGTTTTTCTTTTAATTCTTTGCCGATGTAGTAAGTTCAGGACTCTTATATTCCAGATAATTTCTACTTTCATTATGAAGTTCTAATGAATAATTAAGGTAATTTTAGGATTTTAGTAATAAAAAATGTTCATATAAATATTATTTTCTCCTAATATGTAGGTTGTTTTTACTTTGAAATTTTAAGTAGAGACATGCCAGAAGCTTGATTATCAAATTTTATAAATATCAGCTGTTACATTCTATATAACAAATGTGTTTTCATGTTGAAGGGTTCAATGAAACAGTTCTTAGGAATTGATAAATTATTAACAGTTATATATTTCTTGGTTAACTGTTATCAATAAAATTAAAAATTTTACTTCTTTAAATAAACAGTTGTAATTTACTCATTATTTCTCGATTTATTTACCTTTTGTGGAAAACTAAACACATATTTTGGTCCTAGTGATTACTTTACACTTTGAATTCCGTTGTTCGAATATAATAATAAATAATTCGAATAATCAGTGAAATAAATTCCTCTTGAACAATGCCGAAATATTTGTTTAGGGTATTTTTAATTACCTAAAGTATTCATATGTTAACTCGATATTTGTTCCAAATATCATTTTTGTCGTTTATTATTTTTAATATCTCCTGGGTTTAAAAATGCTTATAAATTTCATAGATATTCTAACTATGCTTTAAAAGAGTTTGTTTTAGTTTGTTTTTTTTCATTTTATTAAATATCGAAGAACATATATAGTTATTTTGAAATTTGCACACAGGTTCGTTTTTTAAAATATTATTTATATTCTAAAAAGTATATCAAATTTTGTTGGCCTCTATTCTGTCGGTTTTTCCACTATTGGGGAGACGTTAGATCGGTAGCTGACTGGGAGCTGGGCCCTCACAGCCCTTCCCCCACTACTACAACAGCAAGTAGCTTACTAATCTCATCACCCGCTTCCTTACAAATCGTATTTTTCAAAGTACGATCAACCTATGCAACCGAAAATGAATCTGTTTGCATAATTGTGTTCAATTGACTTATGACTAAGTGACTATAACCAGCTTTTTAAAAAAAAAACAATAGTTCGCCAGATAATTTTTTTTTATTCTAAAATAATTGACTTCACAAATGAGAGCGAAAAAAATTCGTTTGCTGCCATCTAAGTTATTTTAAGTTTTATGTAATAGTTATAAAGAACTAGGTAACATTTTCATTTCTAAGAAAAATAGATTTTTCAAAAATTGTTATCAAGCCCTTTTATCCTTCGATTCTTTTCAATTCTTAACAGAACTTCGTAATAACCCTCTCCTAAAGTTCAAAGTCTCTCAAAGGCTTAATCTTAAATTTGTATGCTTAAAAAATAAGTATGACATGTCATTGGTAAAATTAGCAGTTAAAAACTGTATTATAAGCTGTTGGGATTAGTATCGTAAGAAACATATATTAAGACGATATTATGATCTCTGAGTACAGATAAACGCTATAGCTGTGACCAAAAATATCTATTTATCGTCATTCTCTCTCTCTCTCTCTCTCTCTCTCTCTCTCTCTCTCTCTCTCTCTCTCTCTCTCTCTCTCTCTCTCTCTCTCTCTCTCTCTCTCTCTCTCTCTCTCTCTCTCTCTCTCTCTCTCTCTCTCTCTCTCTCTCTCTCTCTCTCTCTCTCTCTCTCTCTCTCTCTCTCTCTCTCTCTCTCTCTCTCTCTCTCTCTCTCTCTCTCTCTCTCTCTCTCTCTCTCTCTCTCTCTCTCTCTCTCTCTCTCTCTCTCTCTCTCTCTCTCTCTCTCTCTCTTTTTTTTATTTATTTATTTTTTTTTATTTATTTTTTTTTTTTATGAAACGCTACCTCAAATATTCCGATCATGATATAATGATACTCCTGTTTATTTGATCTTTTTAGCTTATTTAGGTAACTCCATCGAACCACTGTTTCGCCAAATTCTTCAAAAATTAATTTTGTATATTATACAGTGTTATTTTGTTATTTCCACCTACTTAATGTGAGAAATATTCAGGGTACATATTGTGTTAATGAATTTTTGGTGTGCTATATTACTTAGTGCCTTAAGGTGAGGCAGGTGTAATATCAATTTAATAAAACATATCTGTCTTAAAATGATTTTGAGATAGATTATTGCAAGTTAGATATTTTCTTATTTCCACTTATCTAATATGATGTCGGTTTAATATTTAAAAGTAGTTTATTAGGAATTAAACAGTATGCAGTAGAAACACATTTTTAGTAAGATATAAATATTATGATGTCAACAATTTAACCTCCATACATCGACATCAATAATGGATTGTAGAAAAAGTAAATATCCCAAAATGTTTCCACATAATCAAAGGGGTAGACCAGGAACTATGGGAGGATTGCGGCATGGCCGACCTGGGAGATTTGGATTTTGGGGGAGTGGGTTGGAGGCAGGTGTGTGATCAACGGTAGGTGGTGTCGGCATCGAACCTTCAGGTTCGCTAAGCTTTTATTTATTATTTATCATTAATCACAAAATATCGTGTTGCTGGATGCTCCTTTCCACTTATTACGAACACCATCACTGAGTATCCACCTTTTTTAACCGTGGCAACCGTGATTTTCGGATTGATTTCTTACAGTATATCGCTTCTTTTTTATCTGAACTTTTTATATTGAATATTATTTTACTTGATCATTTCGAAAAGTGTATTAGGGATGACTTATTTAATTTATTCTAGGCAAAATGATTTTTTTTCGATTTACTGGTTTAATTAGAAATTTTCTTCTTTCAAATCTTCTATTGCTACCTTGTTTTTGTTTTTTTTAAGCCTTCTGACTTTACCGCCGTTTAATAATTTCTTACACACCTCGGTTAAAATTACAGAAAATAAATTCCCTACAGCCAGACTCGTACTTGGGTTTAATAAATGGAACTTTCCATGTCCAATCTCTTAGCTATTGAGCTATTGAGCTTCCTAACCTCCCTTTAATTAAAATAAATATTTGAGTCACTCATTTATGAATAACAGCAAGGGATAAACTAGTGATTTTCAAAACTTTTAATCATAATATAAAAATAATTTTGTATATTTATGAAAGTGTTTCAGTAGTAACTTTAAATTTTCGTATTTTTAATTTTAAGTGAGAACAATGAGGGTTATCCACTTCTTATCCTTCACATCAAAGGGACATGTATTGAACGTTATTCTCACTTGGAAGGAACTTTAGCTAGCGAAGTTGGCCTGGGAGTTAACTTGAAAGTTAGCGAGCACTTGTCTAGATTTTGAAGGTCTTCAAAGTGTCTTTTGCTCTAGAATTAGAAATTAGAAAATGCTACAGATTCCTTGTGAGCATAGCTGAATAGCTTTAGGGTTCTTCATTCTTGGCGCTGGAGAAAGGTCTCTATCTAGAGACAATTTAATTGATGTGAGGGTTGGCAGATACAGAGGATTTTTGGTTTTTTCTTTTCTTCAAAATTTGATGATCATTTGTTTTATATCATATACAAATATTTAATGGATGATGATATTACCGATGTCCCAGATATTAGGTTCCATAAATTTCGCTTACAGCCGATTGCTGTATTCGCAAAGTTAAGACGGTTTTAGACAATTATTACAAAAATCCTTATAAGGATTATAGACTTTCAGCTTTGGTGTCGTCCCGTGCAGTGCTTAAAGCAGGTGCGAACTATTTCCAATACTTATGTCTACAGAATTTCTAAAAGCATGCTCATCATAAAAAAAATATTTCTTGAAATATTTCCCTCTATAGTTTAATTTGTTAATAGATGATATAAATTCGAAAATCATTTAAATACTTGTAAATCAATAAATATGAAAGTACTTTAAAAAAATAATTGTTATCTAATATTTGCAATCTAAATTCCTTCGACGAAACCACAATGCTCCTTTTTTTATCACAAACAAACATATCTATAAAGATCTTAATGTATCATATGCTGTTGATTTCTTATCCTTTCATAAGATAACTCCATAATCATTCAAATTCATTACTTTCACAACTTTCGTCACAATCCTCCGAGGAGCCTGAAAAGAAGATGGCTTTGGGATTTACCGATATAGTACTTTGTTATGTCTTCTACTTTTGGTGCTACAGATCGATGTGGTCCTTGGGCTGCTTCAAAATCTGCTGCCAGAGGGCTCTGTCCTCCACCAAACGGATACCCACCAGTCGCATGTCCTATTCCACCTTCTTCCATCAAGCTCTTGATACTCAACATTCAGCGCCGTAACTAACAACCGGTCCTATCAGGGTTTTGTATATCCTGATCTTATTTTGGCTCGAGATTAGATTACATCTTATTAGGTGTCGAAGGGCACCTCCAATCCTACTTAGACCATATTATATAGACCTTTTATAAGTGCTACCAATGGATTAAAATGTCATTTTAAGCATTATCATCTCATTTACTTGATGTGTTTTATTTTTTATTGTATATAGTTGCAAATTTGAATAAATATTTGTATTCAATTAGCAAATAATAAATGTATATACGAGTATGTTCATATATTCAATACATGAATATATATATTCAAATTTTTTTTTTTTTTTTTTTTTTTTTTTTTTTTTTTACAATAAAGAAGTAATGGGCTCACTTGCCATTCTACTTCTTTTTTTCGATACTGCCTGCAAAAACTACCTTTGATTGAAACAAAAAATCCCTTTATATTTTTTATTTAAAATTTCTAGGACGTGATAAATGTAAATATTCAAAGCGAAAATACCTTTTGCATATACAAATACTTAACTTAATATAAATACTCATAATTTAGTAAACATTAATTTTTATTTATAAATTTTATACCCAATGGAGTAGGACAAATATTCCTATAATACAATAAATTCAAAAAAAAAAAAAAAAATCTGTTCAACTATTTTTTAATTTAGGCACTTTACAGCTCTAGAACTCCTGGAACAGAAGGTCGTGGGTTCGATTACCTCTTGGCTGTGATATTTACTTATTGGTGGATCCGAAAAATGAATTTCGGCCTTTCCACCCTTGCTGGAATAGGTTGGTAACCTGTAGGATCTTAATTGGACTACATAAGGAAGTAATTTACATAACTGTTCATCGCACTGATTGTTTTTTACGATCAGATATGATTATTATATCTTATGATTAAAATTTAAAAAAAATTTATAAACATATTTGTTTGGCATATATAAAATATATATGCTTAGAAAAAAACCTTTAGTTACAGAAATAGTTTGCTCCTGCAGAAACTTATAAGCCGATATACGTAAATTTCTATTTAACACCATAAACTGCCTTAACCTTGTGAATACAGCCATCGGCTTTATGGTATTCAAGAAATAGTGAAAAAATTATATACACAGATAAAAAAAATTCAAAAAATGAAACAAATATCCATACATTCTCTGTAAATGCTGACTTAAACTTCAGATTATTTGAGGTTTTTTTTGTATAGAGGCCAGCGTTAATTCGTCTATTTCGGACTATCAGTTCTCACCTAAATAGTTAGTATGACAGGAAAAAAAAAAAAAAATTGTTAGAAATTAAATGAATTTTTTTTTTTTTTTTAATTTACAACTGTACATACAATCAAGTATATATGATGATAATGATAAAAATGACACGTCACTTGTTTTTAACACTTATAAAGGTTCTATATAATGAAGTACTATATTAGAAGGTCCCGAGGCCATCTTCTTTTTAGGTGCCTCGGATGGTTATCTAGAATAGAGTGAGAAGCAAGTTGTGATACTAATGAATTTGAAGGGTTGTGGAGATTGCTATGAAAGAATCCGTCAGAAAGGTAGTGTATACTAACTTTGTGGATAAGTTTGTATGTGACGAAGTAAGGGGCATTTAGGATTTTTCTTTTGGAGTGTAAGGATTGGATCCGAGATGAATTGGATGGCTTAAATGTAATTTACTTTTGTTTTCTGGGCTTTTCCCCACACTTAGAGGAGAAGAAGTGTGACTCAAAGAAACCCCAACGTTGTTCTCTAGTCTTCGTTGGTGTAGAATGTGAAAATTATTTGAGGCAAACTTCAATATTTCTTCCCTGTCGGGCTACCCAGTTTGGGTTTATGACGACGTTATACCATTACATTAGAATATCTGATATTTCTGTAGTTCCTTATTTATGATAATGTAGTTACCCAAAGCTGTTTTATCGAAGTAAACTATGTTTCAGAATTCTGAAATATGTTATCTTTTTTATTACAATTGTAAATTTCATTTTTTATGCTAACTAATAACGATTTTTTCGATCATCTATTTAGTGTTCGACTAATTCAACTCACCCCTTTCACGCCATTTATATACTCACTTATGAGATTCACTTGTTGTATATATTATTATTGACAGATGTGAATGAATAAAATAAAGTAAAAAAAAAAATAATAATAAATATATATATATAAAATTAAGATTATGCTGTTATGTTGGATAAGATGTACCTCGATATGAGAGTGTTTAGGCTCACTATGATGAGGAAGGGTATGATGAGAGTGACTATGGTGTCCAAGTGATTGAGGGTCTCCGCTAGCCTCTCGTGCCCCTCCAGCAGCTGGCACACCTCAACTACCTCCGTTCGTATCTCTCCTTCCCTGCAACATTGAATTAATTATTATGTCTTATACATGTTAATCTTAAGTATCATTTCTTATTCTTATCGCGTTTTTTATACTTCATGAAGAAGTATTCTAGAGTAAATTGGGCCAGGTAAAATTTAAAAGCTTGTTTAAAGCATTAAAAAATGCTAATTTTGTACAACTAAATTTCTTATAATGATACAATTTTCCCTATTTTTACATTTAGTCAGCAACTAATGAGTATTACACTCAAAACGCCTTATCTATCTATGGGGTAGATCAGCCCCAACTAATTTTCACTGTTGCTGACCCATGATGGTGATTCGTCATTCATATTTTTAGGCTTCAAGTCCAAATCGACCGTTGGACTTTCTACACTTGTTGATCTAAAAGGCTTTAATATTTTAGTTATATCAGTATTTACGTGAAATTTAAGGTCTTCTCGACTCAGCCAAGTCACCTTATTTTACAAAAACCCTTAACAATTATTTCCGCACGACTTATGTATTTTTCTATATTAGTCAAAAAATATGGCCAGTTTATTATCTCTCTAAATGATTTCGCGTGTGCTCTTTTAGCTGTATTTCAATTTTAGAAACAGAAATAACTTGATTTGTTCGCTATATTTGATTGAATAGTTAAGGGATTAACTACAGACCTTGAGTAATCATGTCAGAATAATAATAAAAACAAAAATAGCTGAACAATTCCACTCATTGGCGAGTTTTCGAGTATTACTGAATAGTTCAAAAAATTGATTTGACGTCATTACAGTAGTTCTAAATTATTAATCCTTTTTTTGAGGTATTCAAATAAAAACAAACATTGATTTCTTACTCTACACACAATATTTCACACAACGTACCATATATGCTCACTATTGCAAATACAAACATAAATTTGTCCTTGTATATAGTCAAGTTTCGTTTTATTGTGATGGGGTGAAGGAAAATCGTATTAAAAAAAAAAAAAAAAAAAAAAAAAAAAAAAAAATAGCTTCTGAGGTGATGTATATACTTATATGCATTTATCGATTTCAGTTCCACCACCTTTTGTTTTGTTTTTTAAGCTGGTCAAAAATACTTGACCCACCATTCACAAAAACCCCGGTAACAACGGTTCTGACATACAATAGTTTTATAATTTACTCTTGGTACTGCAATAAAGTTCATTCAATAATGACAGAATTATTTTGAACCCTTGTTAATAAAACTTATATCGATTTGCTGAAATGATTTACATTATTATAAAGAAAAAAAAAATATGCCTCAGAAAAGTTTCTTGTGATGTTTGATGTATTCTGTTGGTGATGGTTCCATTTAAAATATTAGGAAATGAAGGACTTGATTTGGCTTAGCAATGTTTGATTGTTTAGTTTTAGCAATTCCGCTGTCCCCCATCATTATTTGCAGATAACACCATTGTTCCAAAAATGTTTTTGTCTATATCCTGAACCATCCTAATAGTTCACTTAATATTTTATGTTATTTAACGTTTTAGACAATGAAACTTTATTGTTAAATGATTAAATATAGAAAATAGAAAATAAATTTTATTCAAGAGACAAAGTCCCAAATAAATGATTTATTTGTATACTTAGTGGGGAGAGAACTATCTGCTGACAGTACCATAAATCTGCAATGTGGCCAAATAAAATATTTACTTTAAATTTTTAATGGCTATCTTAGTAATAGAGAATTTAATACTTGCTATAAAACAAGAAATAAGAAAACATTAATCGGGATTCATGGAGGTGATATTCCAATATGAGACAGCCTGTGCCTCCAATCGTATGGGCACTCGGTGACAGCTGTTGGGAAGTTCTTATTACTGATATAGTGTTCGATATTTCCTTCCGTCTCTTCATAAATATTTTATGATCTTGGAGAAATATCATTCCATAGTCAATTTTTTTTTTTTTTAATTTTGAACCCTTGGTAGACATGTCTGCTTTGTTAAAGCTGTGAAAGGATTTCTGTGTGTTTTATTGAGAGAATTCAATACATAAAGTTTAAACACATGAAAAACAAGAGGAGAATGTTGTATAACCATTTAGGTCTTTTTCTTATTGACTTTTTGTTTCTGCGTTTTATCCCTTATCATTTTTCCACATAAAGCCCCCCATCTGTTATTTTTATTTAATTACAGTTTATACTTTTACTTTATCTGATACATTACTTTAAATTAAAAAAAATAAAATAAAAATAAAAATGTAAAAATGCCTGTAAAAATAAAATAAATTAAACAATTTTTCGCTCACCTTGAAAAAAATTCCAGAAAACAATCCTACAACATAAAATAGATACAAATTAAGTTCACTCTATATAAGACCTTGATCACGCCTGTCCTCATATATGGCTCTGAGACATGGACGACAAGAAGGTCTGATGATAAGACATTAAGGATTTTTGAAAGGAAAGTTCTTCGTCGAATCCTTGGAGCGGTATATGTCGGGAATGAATGGAGACGAGGCACAAATGCGGAGGTGAACGGACTCTATGATGATCTTGATGTGGTCTCAGTCATTAAGGTTGGAAGACTCCGATGGGCAGGACACGTGGCACGTATTTCTGAAGGAGACATTCCCAAGAGTGTCCTAACCGAACCAATTCATGGAAAGAGAAGAATTGGAAGGCCCAGACTGCGGTGGATGGACTGCGTGGCTGGCGTTGCAGGATCCCTCCGCGTCAGGAACTGGATGGTCGTAGCACAGGACAGGGACGCATGGCGCTTGTTTTTGGAAGAAATCAGTACTCGTGCTCGGGTTGTAGAATTCGGTTTAAAAAAAAAAAATACAATTTCATACGGTTTTTATTTTTTCTTTGAAAAATATTTAGGCACTAGTGGAATTCAGTGCCTGGTTTATAATATTAAAAATCAACCTTTTACAAAAATTAACTACATTAAATTTCCCACACTTTTTTTCTCATGTTTTTTTCCCTTAGCAATTAAAGCCGAAATAGTCGAACCCCTAAATAATTAATTTATAAACATACGGAAGAACTTGTATGAAGTTTTTATTTTATTATTATTGAATGGTTTTTTTTAAACAATGGAAGGTTATTAGGCTACAAGGGGTATGTCCAAAAAAATCGTAACAGATAACAGATAAAATCCGTTCCCAATAATAAAAAATATATAATTTGTAATGTATTTATTTATTTTTGTAACTTGATATTTTTTTTTCTAAATCTTTCTTTTTACTGAAGTGATCATGCTGAGAATTGCAGATGTAACTGACAAAATAAGAATTTTGGTAAAAGAAGAAGTGTTATATTTTCGTGAAATGGGTTGAAATACGAAATATTTTTAGTTGACAATAGGCAAAACGCTTAAATTGTTGTTGATCGAAATGAGAAGGGGGGTGGTTGTTAGTGACATTAAAATAAAGGGAGGTTGTCAAGAAATGCTGCCTTGGGTTGGAAGGAGAGAGCCATGGTAACACATTATTAGGACGGGAAAGATGATGCCTAGGGGTCCCAACATTCCATATCATACAGATTCAGTTCAGTTTGGCCCCGGTCTCCTACGGTCAGGCTTTTCTATATTACTAATTCATATTTTTTTTTTTTTTTTTTTTTTTTTTCACCACCAGCGAAATTCCCAATGTTATGAATGAAATAATGAACTAATTGTAAAACTGAAAATGACGGGGTGGGTTTATATTTTATGTATATTACTGTTACTTGCTTCAATGAAACTGCGACACGATGAAGATTTGTATGTTACGATTTTTTAGTGAAATCCGTTTTTAGTACATTTTATCTTGTAAAAATTTTCAAATAATTTTTGAATCCTTAACTAACTTAATCAAATCAAATTATTACTATTATTATCGATCCTTAATTATAATTACTAATCTGATATTTAAAAAAATAATGAACAATTTACAAGTATAAAATCCGTCTCATTAAATATCAGTTGTAGTAAATATGTATGTTATACGATTTTCCTAATTTCAAACCGAAAAACTATCTTTTAGTACTGTTGAAGTTAAATCAGTAGCCAATCGAATGAACGAAATCGTCTTTCATCCTATTAAAGAACATTACTAGCATTTAAACACCGACCGATCGGGCTCAAACTTTTCCTAAACTTTTCCAATATTTCATTGGGGGAAAGATTTATTCCATTCGTCAAAATACAAGAATTTGTTATTATCTAATGGCATTCAGTTATTTTGTTTTAAATTTTCCATTCATGTTGCAATTTATTGATCTTATATTAAATGTTTATTTGATTAGATCGTATTGTTAATTTATTTCGTAAGTATTAATTTTATTTCTTAATAAAATCTGCTTTTTACTGGAAGTAGTTGGTGAAGGATTTGTTTATTTATTTTTTCATCATATTATTTTATTTTTTTTAACAAACAGTTTTTTATATCCACCGTTTCCATATTTTTATTTATTTTTTTAATATTTCTTTATTAGCGTAAATATCTTTAATCTAAGAACATCTTCAGTTTGCATGCAGTTCTATGTTTTATATAGTTGTCAATGTGTTGGGTAATTGTATGTATGGTGAAAGAGTTAATAAGATTGTATGTGTGTTACATTCATATGTAACTATGGTGTAAGAACTAAAAAAAAAAAAAATTTAACTGAATTCTTCTTAAACCTGCTTTGACTTCTTGTTCCCTCGAAGTTATTGATACAGCTATCCCAAAAGTGCAATACCCTTACAAATAAATAAAATAAAGATTGTACCTTCGCTTTGGGATTCTGGCAGAGTGGCATTAATTGCTTCCCGTTCACACCCTTTAAGCTCGTTTTTCTCTTTTCTTTTTTTTCTTAGCAGCAGCCTTTTCAGATTTGCTAGGGTTACCCCTTTTTTGTCAAGTGCTTTATCACTAACCAAGGCTCCACCCCTCTTAATCTCTTCTAACATTAAATTTTCAAGTAGCGACTCGACAGTCTTATTAGTGAATAATCGTGCTGGTATTATGGTGATATCATAATAACTTCTGAAGTATCCTATTCTTCAATAATGTTTCGAATGTGTATATATATATATATATATATATATATATATATATATATATATATATATATATATATATATATATAGTGTGTATTCCTGAAAAATATAGCGCTATTCAGGTGAATAGTATGTTGTTTGAGATATTTTGTTCTTCCCAGAGTAACAATTTCGTTTGTATAATCACCTTCCCCTTATATTTCTTCCGATAAAAACAAACCATTTTCTGGTTGTCGATTATATTTTTTAAAAAGTTGAGTTAAATGAAATAATTTTTGTTGGAAAAACTATGCTTCCCAACAGGAAATATTTACAATAAGAAGAACCTGTTCTCTAATGCAAAAATAAGGTATGGAAACAATATGTCTCCCTAGATTAGAAAATTACTGAAAATAGAAAGAAGGATGCTGGGGAGAATCTATGGGCCCAAGAAGACACAGGAAGGTCAAAGGTTAAGACCCAACCTGGAAATCTACAGGGAGATAAAATACCTCTGAATTCTACGGGCGCATGGTAAGAATGGACCAAGGGAGACTAAATTAGAAAACAAAAAAAAAAAGTTAGAAAGCTTTTGAAAAAATCTGTGAATACAAGAACGAAGGATATGTAAAACGTAAGGGTATAAATATTAATTGTAATGGTATGTAAAGCAAATGGGAGAAGAAACAGAAAATATAAAAATAACATATAAAATTTACTAGATACAGAGCAATACAGCAACGAATTTAACGAAATCAAGATTCTTGTGGAAAATAAGGAAAAATGGAAAGGTACTGTGTGGTCGAAGGATAGGCTAACAGAAATTTTGAGAAAATACTGGGAAAAAAAGAATACCGTTTCGTTCGTTGTATACCTTTTTTCCGTAAATATGTTATTTATAAAAAAAATACTATAATATAAATAAAATAATATCGTTTTTGGATCTTCTTGGATGAATGAAATTTGAGTATTGTCATACTATCAGCTAGCCTTTACAAACTTGGATCTAACGATACAGCCAGCCACCCGTAGTTATTATGCAAATGGAACAACACCACTGTAGAAGCTCAACGTCCTTCTGGGAAAGGAAGGGTCCGTCCTGTTAGCAACAGAGGAGGCGGTTAAAGAACTTTCAGATCGATTCAGCTCAGCTGAGGATCTGAAAGGAGATTGCCGCTTTTATCTGCCTCCATCCTGCATTAGCGAGATGTTACAGCTATTAAATAAATTGCAGTTGCTATTGTACCGACCTTAGGAGCAAATATGATATGAAGTACAGTAGTAGCAATGTATCTATATTGCCAGTGTTAGAAGTTCAGCCAACGATATTTGGTGCAGAATTTTAATAAAAGTCTTAAAGATAATTTAAAGTTGGAGGGACGTATAAACTGCTGATATTTAGAAATATGGAAAGTGAGTGTTTAAATATTCTTTTATTGGATTTACGGGTGATTCTCAAACTAAGTGCAACTTTCAGGTGGTGGGGAATTTCCAAAGCATTACCTGATCCAAAAATGAATGAAAAAATTCTTGATGGTCATTTTGATGATCGTGTTTTGCCGATATCAAAACTGATTATTAGGCTCAATGCCAGTAGGTAATTACATTTTAAAAGGTTCGTTCTTGTTAATTTTCCCGATGAGCCAGTTTTAAACAATATAACTTGGTAACTTCTTTCGAAAAAAATCGAGCATACATTGAAACGTTTATTTGGACTCACTCAAAATAGGTTTCTTGATACTACAGGTAAAATATCACGATATGAAATTTGACATTTCCACCTTGACTGGAATAGGTTGGTACCTGTAGGACAAGCCATTCCTCCTGCCCTGGTTGGAATACTTAAGGACGTCAACCCCAAATAAAAAAAAAATTGCAATGTAAGCTAGTGTGTATGATCTATGATTTTGTTTTTAATAGGAAAATTAATCTAGCTCTGGCTGATATTTTATCGGCGTTTGCTAACTCTTTGTTCAATTTTCATCGGTTACCCTCCACAAAGGAAGTTTACCGATTGATCTTTTCCTACTAAAAGGAAAGATTGGCCGTATTTTCCCAATTGATTAGTGGACCTGTGAAAGAGCTTCATTTTTAAGACGTCTTATAACTGCTTTGTTATTTCCTCCTTTGATCAAGGTACCGTTCATTGTTTTATTTTTGATTATAATTTTATCCGGGTAAAAATATGTTAGAAGGAAAAATACAATGGATGTATTTTTATCGTTTAAAGTATTCTTATTGCCATCGGTTGTCGCTATATAGAAGTAACTGCATTTTAGAAATTCATTTACCAAATAAGAGATGAGTCCGGTTCCGAATTAGTATATAATTATTATATATTAATTATGTTTTTAAATCTTAACACTCTCGTCCAGTCTCATATATAAGTTAAATATTAGCTATTAATTATAACCTCTTAATTAAAAAACATGAATGATTGGCATTGAAAGAAGGTTGTGCACTGACCGCATTGACTTTGATTAGTTCTGGTTGCTTCTTCAATCAATTTTACTCTACATTGTTTTTCCTGCAGCACAAGATATAGCGTCTGTCAAATGCTGACGGATGTCTAGGATTCTTGCGTATTTTCTTTCCTGTCTCTTACATCTATTTTCTCACGGTTGAACCCACATGTCTCTTAGTCTTCATGATATCTAAATCATACCGGATTTATTGTTCTACTCTTTGCTCTATGTCTACGGGGTCTCTAATAATAGCAGATAACTGTGATAAAATACTTGGACCTTATTTAGTTTTTGGCTCTTCTTTATGAACTTTTTATTGTGGTTTCTTTTTATGGCTCGTGATCATTCTGATAAACATGATTATTTTCCCCTGCATATTTCATTATTATTGTATACTGTTCTGGTATATTTCTGTTCAAAAAATGTTTAATGTTTAAAGCAAGTAGTTTAAAGAATTCTGTTTTTGTTTTTTTCATTTACTATTCTTTTTGGAAAACATCATATTGCGTTATTAATGCATAATTATTTATACTATAAGGTAGGACGTAATATCCCATGTGGCCATTATAAGTGAATTATTTATTTTCCCATATAATTCTTCTAAAGGTAGATATTCCAGAAAAACTTTCTTTTGGGAAGTGTTTTCATTAAAAACTTTAGAAGTTTATTTATTTTTAAATTCATAAGTAGTCTGTCGGTGTTCATTAAGGAAGTATCTTCCCTGTTCTCTGCACGTTGTATACAGCTGAAATCCAGATGAGTTGGACTATTGTCTTCACCACTTAAACTGATGATGAATGTGTGTAAATAAGTTAATAATAATCACCTTATTGCATCTCAGATATGTCAGAAATGGTGATTGAAAATAAATCCCAACAAATCTTAAAGACTTAAAAGAAAATAACCTGCTCGTTGTTTCCGACTACTCCAACATTTACAAGACAAGCCTTCAAAGCTCCCAGTAAGTTACAAAAGACTTATTTACATGACAGTAATTAGACACATTTGGACATACGTAGTTGAGCCCTGAAGCTCCAATAAACCTTCCAATTCTTCTCGTATCCTTACAATCCAAAATCGTTCGGAAAATCCTTAATGCTCCTTATCAAATGCAAATAATCTTATCCATAAAGATTTTAATGTTCCATTTTTTGCTAATTTGGCCCAAACCAGATAACTAACCTTTCGTAGTTATTGATATTGATTATTCTAGGGTCAATCCATTTTAAATCACCCAATATAAATATAATTTGTAGCTCAACATTTTTTATTTTCCTGATTCTTATATCATGAATTCCCTATGGGTAGACATTCACAAAATTCTAATTGAAAAAAAATTACAAGCCATATTTTTTATTTGACAGCCATTTTAAAATGATGATTAAGTGAATTTTATGAAAAAACGTGGTTTGCGAAAAATTTAATTGCGAAGTCATTTTTAAAGATATCCGAATTATTTAAAAACTAGTGTGTTCAGCATGAAATGACCTTCAAAAGGACATTATTTTATTTTTCCTATTATGCAAGAAAGTTATTCAAACTCTTTCTCAAAATCTCGGAAAAAAATTTATAAATCGTTATTTTTAAGGCCATAAATTTTAAGGATGGAGAGAATACTCACAAATAATATTTTATATCTGCGTTGAATACTCGTAGTACTATCAGCAGCATAAGTTTTCGTCTTGAGAATGTACTCTGCGGCTTTCCAAAAATGGCTGAAAGCAGGTTTTTGTCAATTTTCATAGATATTTTTCTGAAAAGGGACTGAATGAAATCCAGTGAAAATTTTATAAAATGTTCCTTATACTAATAAGAATACACCACAAAAAAATTATGACTGAGACTCAACTATGTTTTGAGTTATAGAGCTGTGAATTTCAATAAAAACGCTACCTTTTAATCAAGCAGAGTATCTGGCCCAGGACATTCTGAATAGGCGTCAAGCAAACATTTTTCATTTTCAATATCACATACGATGAAAGCTATGAGGTCTTTATAGTTTGCATTAAGCTTTGCCCCTCCTATCATAAGCTTTGTGTTTTGGTGATCTTGCAAACACATACTATGAGTTCCTGATGAACCCTGAAGAACGCACCACTTTGGCCTCAGAGCGATAACATAGAACTACCAATTTTGTAATCTGGATATTTCAGTTTATATATGCTCTAGATTTCATTTATTCAAAGGAGAATTAACCTTTTCTGTTTCTACACCATGACATTGTCAATCACAGTTGAAACATATTCCTTTTTACCAGGGCACAAGCAACTATTTTCGTAAAACTCTTTAACTCACAATCAGATTATAAAAAATAGCTTCACTTGTTTTGTTGCCCTGTCTTTTTGTAAGATGTGGTAAGAAACCTTGGGACTTTACTAGCTGCCTAGTTAACTTTACCATGTATTCAGATGCACTAAAGTCCTCAACTATTTTTTTCTTTGACTGTGAACTTTGCAATAGACTAAATATTTTAATTTGATCATCTTTACGAGACATTTAGAATTTTTCTTTCAGTTTAGTAATGAGTATGTCGTACTTATTAATTGAAGTTTCTGTAACATTTAAATTCTGAGTTTCTAAGTCATTATAGAACGATTCATCTAATTTTCTCTTGAATGCGCTCGTAATTTTATCAATTTTTTTTTTTTTTTTTTTTTTTTTTTTTTTTTTTTTTTTTTTTTTTTTTTTTTTTTTTTTTTTTTTTTTTTTTTTTTTTTTTTTTTTTTTGAAAACTGGCTTTGTTCTGTGTTAAGCTTTGTTATATTTACATAAAGGAGACAATTCCAAAGTTTCATAAATGGATTCCACTTGATGCAATGGATTCTCCTCTACTAATTCAAAAGGGCCAGGAAAAAATTCGGGATTATTTTCACCATTATTTGTTATTTGTCACCGGGCAATTTTTCTACAAATATTTTTGATGCGCAATTTGGACATAGAGCCTGTCCAAGAATTAGTTTAATATTCACATTTTTACTCTTGAAGATAGCAATAAAGATTAGGGGGAGGGAGTGTTCATGTCACCAATTGCGTCTCTGCAAGTGCCTATCATATAACTCTATGTAGGTTCAGGAAAGATGTAGGCAGTGCAAGCAGTTGCACATGGAAGAGTTCAAATCTGAACATGTAAAACTCACATTAACTTGTTGCATCATGAGAACTGATTTGTCAGTTGACATTTTACAATGGGTTTTAACTTACAAACCATATACCATGTACCATATACTTACATATTTTTTTTAATTAATGGACATTTTGAAGTCAATTACTTCATTAAAATATAAGCTAAGTTCATTATTTTAAAACTCTAAATAATAATCTATATATTAACCATAATTTAAACTTTTCAATTAAGATAATTTTAAGTCTATAGTTGTTAATCAAGCATAGTTGTTAAAAAGGTAGCGTTTTTATTGAAATTCACAGCTCTATAACTCAAAACATAGTTGAGTCTCAGTCATAATTTTCTTTATTAGTATAAGGAACATTTTATAAAATTTTCACTGGATTTCATTCTGTCCCTTTTCAGAAATAGACCTATGAAAATTGACAAAAACCTGCTTTCAGCCATTTTTGAAAAGCCGTAGAAAAAAAAGGAGTGCATTCTCAAGACTAAAACTTATGCTGTTGGTAGTACTACGAGTACTCAACACAGAAATAAAATATTATTTGCAAGTCTCTTCTCCTTCCTTAACATTTATAGCCATAAAAATAACGTTTTTTAAATTACTTTCCGAGTTTTTGAGAAAGAGTTTGAATAATTTTCTTATATGATAGGAAAATTAAAATAATGTCCTTTAGAAGGTCATTTCATGCTGAACACACTAGTTTTTAAATTATTCTGATATCTTTAAAAATGACTTCGCAATATTCCGCAAACCCCATTTTTTCATAAAATTCACTAAATCATCATTTTAAAATGGCTGACAAATAAAAAATATGGCTTGTAAATTTTTTTCAATCAGAATTTTGTGAATTTCTACCCATTGGGAATTCATGATAAAAGAATCAGGAAAATAAAAAATGTTGAGCAACAAATTATATTTATATTGGGTGATTTTAAATGGATTGTCCCTAGAATAATCAATATCAATAAATAGTTATACAAAAAAAAAATTAGTAATAAGTTTTAAAAAATACATTGGTTTGTAGAAGCTCTTCAGATCTCAGTGTTTAGAAGAAAGTGTAAGAAAAACCTCAAGATTTTGTTACGAATATAATTAGATATTCCGTATAAAATCTGTGTTGTAAATGGTGTGTTGTTTGGGGAGGGAGGGGTGAATTCAGAATCAGTTTCATCACTCAACTTGGAAGATAACAGGAGGTTTGTTCTTAGCGCACTATTGTTCTCTGGAATTATTGGTATCTGTGGTCGCCTAATTAAGGAAGTCCAGAGCGGTTGGGAATTGATGGTTAGGCCCTTCATATTGTAATCTCTGACAGTTGGAGTGCTGATGGTTGAAAGGCGATCAGCATTGTGAAAGATCACTTCTCTCTTGTTTTGTTTCAATTCAGTTGATTTCAAATATTAATAAATAGCATTATTATTTCGTTGCTAACTGACGCTATATCCTATGATTTCTCTCGAATAACCAACTCATTTTATTATCTTACATTTAGTAAAATAAATAAACACTAGTATTCAGATTATGATTTTTTTTTTTTCTGTTACAACCTAATTTTGAGTTTCATATGCACATACTATCAGCCTAATTTTACAAAGATAGTAAAACAATGAGTTTACTAAAATGACAAAAATAAATTCCGAAACGTGGGGCTAGTTTGAACAAATGCGCTTTTAAAATGAAAATCCTTACGGGCTTCATTTACAAGCTAGGATCTTCCAGCTTGTTTTATACAATTGGATTAATCATAGAATGTGCTGCTATTGCGATAAGAGCCCATGTTGGCTGTACTTGGCCGATTCAAGCCTCTTATTGTATCAGTGTTAACTGGTGTTTTTATAAGCGTTTCCAAACCTCATCTGGCCTGACGTATGTGGGCTGCAGGATTGTTTTACGTGAGTAGTAATCACCAATCTATTCAGTAACATTTTCTTTTTTGTTTTATGTCTCTAACTCATTTATTTATTTTTTTACATTTTACTAAACAAAAAAAAGGCAACTTGAAGTTCTACTTTGAACAATGTCGTTGACAACTTTTATACGACGGTGTTACTTTAAACATTGTGCTATCGTATGTTTTGTTATTTGGTAAATATGTAATAATTAGTTTCATTCATATTTATAATTAAAAGCTATTTTAAATTTGTGCCTTTATTATATAATTAAAATTGATTTCGATTTGATGATGAACAAAAAGGAATATAGTTTACCAGGCACTTGTAAAATAAACAAATCAAGAACAGTTAAACTACACACAATTAATACAGATAATGCGAAACATTAGCTTGGGAGCTCAGCGTATATTTTGTTAACATTTATTTGTGTTCATAATTGTAATTTGTTGTTCAGAAACTATAAACTCTTTATTATACAGTTTCTGTTTTTTCACTCCTTTCTTAGCATTCCTTAGAATGCAGAGTCTGTCTTGCACAATTTTTAAGTACTAAAACAAGTTGTCGAAGCATTACTTCTTTATTAACTACTGAACATTAGATTCTTTTTGGGTTTAAATCATTGATTCGCCGGTACCATAATTTTTCGAATCTTGACACCGATACGAAGAAATAGATTCTCGATTCCCGGTACAGATACCTGGGTTTTGAAATAAATTACCATTTTAAAAAACAATGAAAAATGGTGCTCAAAAAACAAAATAATCAAAACAATAATAGTAATTCAAAAATTAAATTTGTAATTTGGTAGTATTTTTGCTATCTACAGCGTATAACATATATTATTAACTACAATTCGGAAATGCACAAAAATATATTTTAAAAACGTTTCAAGGTTTCATTTATTGATTAAGGAATTAAAAATGTTACTAAAACCTTTTACTATATATTGTAGATACACTGATGATTTTTTGGATTTGTTTTAATCGAGTATTAATGTTCGAAAACCGGTACTAACACGTAATAAAATGGGGAATAATCATTATTCTTGGACATAACTCCTATAATATTAAAATATATGTACAATAAAAAGATACAGTTGTCAGGCAGCATTTATTTATTTGCTTTACATTATAAGATTATTTCTTCATTTTCCAATAGCAAATACACATCTTTAATCTGATTAAATTGTACTTAATCTAGTACACATTAGATTTATCTCTTATTAACTAACGTTCGTGTTTTTTTTTGTTTTTTTTTTATTATTAGGAGAATCGATGCACAGTTACAAAATAATATTTAAAACAAGATTCAAAAAAATATTTCAAATGTTAGCGGTACTAATCGTTTCCATGGAATCGACCTTGGTTAGGTTATCGAAATTGGTTGATACTAATTTTTTTTCTGAAGAACCAATAGAATCGAGATTCGACATTTGGGATCGACAGGTTTTTTTTTTTTTTAGTGTCAAGGTAACTGAAAAGCATTTTAAAATTGTTTATTTTGCACCGTTCGCTCTTCTAAATAAATAGAAGTAATCAGTTTTGACTGATTTAATCATTTTTGCATCTTCTGGATTTCATACTATTTATTTTAGAATTTATGATACTTTATTTTATTATCTACAAGAATTATGCTCTCGTTAAGTAAAATTCAAATGATGTGGTTCATTGAGTGGTGGGCCAATTGTGTGGTTTTCTTTTTTTTTTTGTGTGGTTTTTCCGAAGAACCGATTGAATCGAGATTCGACATTTGGGATCGACAGGTTTTTTTTTTTAGTGTCAAGGTAACTGAAAGGCATTTTAAAAACGTTTATTTTGCACCGTTCGCCCTTCTAAATAAATAGAAGTAATCAGTTTTGACTGATTTTATCATTTTTGCATCTTCTGGATTCCATACTATTTATTTTAGAATTTATGACTCTTTATTTTATTATTTACAAGAATTATGCTCTCGCTAAGTAAAATTCAAATGATGTGATCCATTGAGTCGTGACTGCTGATGAGTTAATTAGCTTGAGGAGTCGCTTCATTCAGAGCCTTTTTAGAGGAAGTTTGTCAAAGGATCTTCGAACCTTCGCTTAAGAAATTTCATCCAAAGGTACACTATAGGCTAATATTCCTGAGGTGATTGAACTTACACTGCAACCTCATCCTTCTCTACCTCTTTTTACTTCAAGTATCTTGCTTTGAAAAAAAAAAAGAAAAGAAATTTACTTGAAGAGCGTTGAACACTTTTTCATAGTTAATTAGTTTCAAATTTTTAAAGCTCCTATAAATAAGATTTTTTTTTTTCTCTGCAAAACTTAATAATCATTGAAATAATTTACGAGGGTGCTTGAAACAGAATTTTCCAGTTTTCTTTGAAGTTTACCCCCTTCCCTTAAAGTAGGTTCTTTAGCAATTTTGAACTTCTCTGAGTCGCTATTAATTAAATTAACTCCACCAATTTCGCCAACTATCGTATACAATAATAGGGCCTAAACTTCGGCAGGCCTTGAGTTGCACCCAATGTTCCATTAACTTTCTCTGGCTACATTACTGCCTTTAGGTCAGCAAACTTAGTAGTATGCCCTTTGATTAATTATTAAGCAACTTGGACAATCCGTTTTAGTAATAACTGCCTCGCATCGCCTGCGATTGTCGCCAGCTTGATCAAAGACTCCAAAAGCTTGGTACCGCAGCAACAGACCAACAGATCGGTACGGCTTTAAGCTTGACCACAGTCTAACTTTATATTCTAACTAAATTCCAATTATTTATAACTAGCTATATTTAGTTGTTTTGAACTACTGCTAGGGAGTGTCAGTTTGGATTTCGGTGAAAAATGATTTAAGGAATATGAATTATTAACAAAACTGAAATACTGAAAAAATGACTGATTTTTGTGAATTGAAATAATTAACCAATTGTTTGAAATTCGATTATATGAACGGGTGATTAATTAATTCCGTGTGCTTCCAATGAGGGTGGTAGGTTAAGAAAAATCTATTAACTATATATTCAAAGAAAATGAGTGTGTCATATTTGAAAATATCGTCGGCTAATATGTGATATCTCGTACATTCTGGTAATTGGCGCTTACGAGGAATCACATCTTAGCCGAGGATATAATATAAGTGTGTCAAATAATTTTTTTTTTTATATTTTCACCCTTACCAAACTTAGAAGACTAAAAACTACTTGACGTTTTCGATTACTACAACATTTACTAGACAACCGTTCAAAACCTCCAATGAATTACAAAAGACTTATTTACATAACAGTAATTAGAACCATTTGGACATACGAAATTGAGCTTCGGGGCTTCACTAAACCATCCATTTTTTGTATCCTTACAATCCAAAATCCTTCGAAAATCCTCAATGCTTCTTATTATGTCACAAATAAACTTATCCATGAAGACCTTAATGTTCCATATTTTGCTGATTTGGCCTAAACCCGATAACTATCCTTTCATTGTAAACTCCCTACCCACTTGAATCCACTAGCCTCCCGACTTACGATAAACTCCATTCCCGATAATCTTCGAAGGTATCTGAAAAGAAAATACCCAAGAGTCCTTCTAATGTAGAACTACTGAGGTGCTACTACTACTAGTGCGTAGTTCTTTAAATGTTATTGACATGTCAGTGTGATCAATATCCTTGAATTTACTTGTTGTATATGATGTATGCAGTTAAAGATATCAAAGATCAGTACTAGAGAACTGGAGAAATTGTGTTCATAGTGGCGAAATTTACTTCACTCTGCTATGTATCAAACCAAAAGGTTTTTACTTAGCAAAATAATATTCGCGTGTTGTGTAATAGGGTGGCTGGCCCCTTCACAGCCTCTTGCGGGTGGTCCAGCAGTTTACACTCTTTGTTGGTGTGAGTGCCATATTTCTCTACCTGCCTATCCATTACCAGGTAATATTTGGGGTAAACGCGATATTTGAGATCAGTCATGGAGAGAGTCTAGGAGATGTCTGGTCTGGTCCCTTCTGAGCTAGTTCCTGGTTCCTTCGGAGCTTGAGAGCTCCCGGCTTACCACCATGAAGCCGCTTCCCGCCACAACATACGTTGTGTCATCAGCTAGGTTGAGGTATCCTATGGATTTGCTACTGTCTCATATAAAAATGAAAATTCCAAAATATTGTTGAAGACAAATAATTATAAATCAAAATGTCCCCTACTGAAAAATAATGATAAAATGAAAGTGTTTATGAAGTAAATGCGGCGGTGTCCGTCCATCTCTCACAGCCTTTTTAGTTAACACACCAGATAATAACGTGTAACATCAACAGTATAGAACTAGCACCAACATGTTTTTCTAAACCAATTTTTAAAAAAATTTTCCATCTGTAATAAATTCTAAAGAATGTAAAAGGATATGAAAAGATTCATTTGTGATGTGTTAGTTTGTGTAAGCGTGTTTAAAAAAAGAAACACGGCACTGTTGGATACTTTTAAATAACAAATAATAAATTGAAAATAAGTAAATAAATTGAAAAAGTAAGTCTATTTATTTTAATTTCTCACATTTCCTCAACCTCTTCCTTCGTTTATTGTTACGCCAACTTTATTATTTTTGTTACCTTTCTTTCTTACCATTTTCCTTTTCATATATATTCCTTATACTTATTTTAAATTCCTATTAAAAGCATCTGTTAATAAAATTGTTACATTGTATTAGTTTAAACAATTTAAAATTTGTATTATTCAATTTAAATTATTTAATTATTTTATTACAACTGTATCTTTGACTAGACTTAGCTACTATTTTGTATTCATTATTCAATTGACTACAGATATTTTTCTTGTTTTCTTTTCAGTATTAAATTATTTTTATTATTTACTTTTTAATGTTTGTATCATCTTGTTCACATCCAATTTTTGTTATTTTAGCCCTGATGAAGACCTGCAAGGCAGGTCGAAACGTCGGCACGCCAAAATATAAATTTTTCATTTAAAAACTTGACGTTTTTATTCATCCTGACTGCACCGCTGACCATTTCATCACCTTAATAAATTGAAAATATCAGAAATTAAACAAAGCAGAATGAAAGTTTAAAGAAAAATTAACAAAATTATTTTTTAAATTGCGTAATATATGGTGTTGTAAAAGGTCGTATTGTGACTTGGCTTGACCTTTTATTTAATTTCAGTATTATTTTGGTTATTAATAGTCTGTTAATATCATGTTGTTGTTTTTTTTTTTTGTTAAATGGATCTAAGTTTTTTCATTTTATGTTGATTGAATTTTTCATTCATCGACTCTATTTTGTAAGAAATAACCATTACGCTGATAAAGGTTTATAAAAATTTTAATTTATACACTTTGAAAAGAAATGATGTAAACCTTTTAGCATAAGTAAATATTTATTTTTGACCAATTTTTGTTATTAAAACACATCAACGAAATATGATAAAGAAAAAAAATTGCTATTAAAGTTTTGTCTTGTTGACTTTTACACACCCTCAAAACTTTTTTATTAAAACTTTTGTACGCAAAAGTTATATCTTTTGCTGGGCGTGTGATATTTAATTTAGCAGGAATGTGTCTGATAGTTTAAAATTTAAACGACTCCCTTCTCCTACAAAGGCAAAATATTAGAAGAGTTTTCCCATAATTAAAAATTCATTTTCTCTCTTCAATGATTTTTTTAAGGCTTCCTATAGCAAGTGTTTTTATTATGTATAGGGCTGAAGTAATTAATTCTGAATTAATCAGTGTTTTGGAGATGATGATAGAGGAGAAGATATACTTCCTGGATAATAAGTTTATTCAAGGAAAACACTAAATGATTGAAGTTCTCCGCTGCATTTCAATAAAGAGATATTCTGTGGAAAGGAAAATACTAATCTAAAGATCATTAATATCTGATTAGTACATCTCAGTATGGTCTGAAAATCGCCGTAGTCAATAATGTTTAAGAAAAATAATGTTTTTAAAGAATAAAAGGACTAATAATCACTTTCTGTTGAAAATGCAACTAGAAAAACGTAACATTAAAAAAAAAAAAAAAAAAAAAAAAAAGGAATAATTAATGAACAAACATATTAATAATTTAGTTTCGAAATAAAAATAGAGGGCAAATATATATAATATAATTTATTCAAGGAAGCTATACCTATCAGTTTTATTTATTATCTTTATTACTTGTATTTTCAACAGAAAGTGATTATTAAGTCCTCTTTATTCAGAATTTTCTTTTCTTTTTTCCTTCATCTGTGTACACCTTGTCATTTCGTACAGTACGGAATCAGTTCGGTTTAACGGAGGTTGCGCTAGTCATGGAATATTGACCAGAAAGTTGTCTATTGTTAGTTGGATTTTTATGTCATATTAAACTTGTTGTTTGGTCTGTACATGCTGCTTTTATAGTGTCGGAAATGATCGGAAACTAATATGAGTTTGTGTCATAGGTTAATGAAGTAAGCACTAAGTCTTTTGTTTCTTTTACTGAATTAACTGAAGAAAGCTATGGAAAATCTGTCGGAAAAGAAGGATTGCAGGATAAGACAGTAGGTACGTGGAAGTATCATGTTCAGCTTAATGAGGAGTCCTTGGTGCCAGAATCCACCTAACCCAGGATAGGAATAATCCATAAGTAGCATACAGTTAAAAGATCTAATTCCAGGGATTTGTTGTTAGTTACTCCGAGTAATTCATGAATTGTTAGATGTTGTGTCCTTAATCCAAATTTAAATTAGGAGGAGCTACCGTTTATGCCTCTTACGCCATTTATTTTTTTATCTCAACAAAATTACTGATTGTAATTACTTTGATTGGTCTGTGTAAATGAAGATTGAAAGCAATAAATAAAAAATGTTTTTTAAAATAATTTTTTTATTCTCAAAATTCGGTCATAATGAATTTGTACTCCTTATTTAAGTACAATTATTATCACTTATTGTTAATCTTTAAAATGGGAAAATGGATACGTTTTTTAAATAAAATTAGTCATATTACCTCAGTTATATTTATTTAATAAATTCGTCCTCTGGCAGAAGATTCATCTTTTCCTTAATTTCAATAAGTGTTGCTTCAAGAAATTATAGATGTACTGTTTTTTTCTTTAATATCCTATCTTGGAATTTTTGGTACACCTTCAATTTGTTGAGGACAGAATATTGAGTAGCAGTGCTCCATTTACTATTGCCTAACCATATCATTTCTCTAAGTTGATATTTATATTTAGGTCCTGCTAATAGACCTTCCTTCTTTATTCATTCTACCAAATCTGAATGTTTTATTTATCTATCCGATTTGACACCGAGATGGATTACATTTTTCGGTGCCGAGTTACCTGAATTACAGATCTTGTCGTGTAGTCCACGATGTCCTGGAGTATATGTCAGTAGAGAGGAATATTGTTTTATAAACATCCCAACTAATGTTAGTATTTAAATATGTTTTATTTATTATATTTTGCTTCGAATTAATATCTAATAAATCATTGATGTTTATTTATGTCTCTGATGTATGTCATGTTTCCCATTTCCTTTCTGTATGTAAATTAGTTCAATTATAAATTGTTATTTTTAGGTTGAAGTTAAAACAATAATTACAGTGGCGTTATAGTCTATATAATTGCTTCATGTATGTTAATCAATTATTGTTGTTGTGTAATTATTATGTTATACCTAAGTTTAACTGATGAAAGTGGGGTTAGCACACAATGCTTTATCGAAGTTTGAACCGCCGATAAGAACACGTGCATCTGTATAAGTATTCCACTATTCTTAGCTCATATGTTTGTTATGTTGAAGCTTACTTCAATCCTTAGATTGAAATTAAATTATGATAAAAAATTTTAAAGTTAGATTTTGCCCTGTCGTGTTATTATTTTACGTGTTTATGGAATATGCGTATTGTGCACGCCATATTACATGTTAACATGAGTCATTGTTAAAACGCGAATGCAGTAGACTGGGTTTTTCTGTAATTTGCAATTTAAAAAAAAAAAAAAAAATTGTATATTCCTACTAGTAAATCTTAATAAAAATATTTAAAATGTAAAAATGTTTCACATTCATATTCTTTTTTTTTTTAAATTATAATTAGTTTTTTGCTTATTCTATTGAAAAAAAAAGAAGTTTTTAAGTGTTTTAAGATTCATTAAACGATCCCAAATGGTACGCTCTATAACAAACTTCATATTTTTCGTCTGACTTATTTAATTGGTGATTTTAAACGTTTTTAAATGTGTTTACTAAAATAAAGCATATTTTTACTTTATTAAATAATTGTTAATTTTGATTAATGATTAATATATGTATAATATGATACTTTTAATACATGTATATAATGGTGTTAATAATAAAATTACTATTGGGTGGTGTCAGATAATGTAAGAAAACTATTATACAAACAAATAACTAAATAATACTGTAACCTGTCTTATCAAGATTCATTTATGATTATATGCTATCTGTTGATTAGCTCAGTGTATGAACTGCTGTTTGATAATAAAATTTTTGGCTGTGCCACTCCAGAGAATCAAAATTTGTTTAGTAAATTCCTGCGTCAGTATGACTGTTAATATATATTTAAAGATCTTTAGAATTAGATCTTCTGTCAGTTGTCCGGTTTCGAGTATAACTTATTTTTTATTTATTTATTGTATTAATATTTTTTATAATTATTGATTTATGAATTAGAAATAATAAATGTATAGATTTCAAAACTTATAAATTATAATTTTTGAAATTGAAAAAAATAAAAAATGCTTTTCCGCAAGAATAAATTAATTATTCTTTAATATATAAACTAGATCAATAAAAAATAAGTCGGTTATTTTAAGCTAATAAATCCGAACTATGTAACACCAGTTGAAGAGTGTAAGTAAATAATAAATAGTTTATTCGGTATTATCCCTTCTTTTAAAATATATTTTGCTTGCTTATTACAAAAAAATAATAATAATAAAATAAATGTTGCCGGAAATCTGTTGGAAAAAATTAACATGATTAGAAAAATTTAAACCATATGATTTACTTACAGAGTGGCGTACTTAAAAATTAGGATTTAGTTTTATTTCTTATTTCGTTGCTTATATTTTATGTCTGAAATAGAGTTGTTTTAAAAAAAATGCTTTAATGCCTTCATAGACTCAATGCTCATTTTATTATAAAGATAATTTAATTTTATTGGGTCTATGTTTTAAGGTAAACTATGTAACGAAGACCCTCTCGAGTCTTAAGCCCACTACAGAACGTCTACGTGTCTGCAATTACGAAGACTTAGTGAGTTGTCGACAGTAGATTTTCTGGAGTTGAGTGTTACTGATTCTCATGTGGCTCAAGTAGTTAGTTTGAAATTCCAAGAAGTTGGAACTAGAGGATCTAAATTTACCGAATCCTGGTAGTTTTCCAGTCCCACACATGATCGAAGTGGAGTGATTATACTAGGGTGGGCCAGTGGCTAAGACGAGGGTATTTGACTTATTAATGAATTACCGATTGTTTTGTTTCTTAATATTTAGGTCTGTCGTAAATATTCCTCCAGGCTTTAATAGAGAGCGATATGTTAGCGTTAAAAGATTATTTTTGTAATATTTGGTTTACAGCAGAATAGTAAACAATATTGGTAATTATTATATAGAAAATGATTTTAAGGATTAGCGGCACCCTTAAGGGCAGCTCATAATTAGAGCGGGTACTACAAGACTAAGGAGAAGGACAGATTGATTCTTTGTCGTTTTGGTCCGAAGTGAGGAGATGAGACTATTAATACTGCGAATAAAAATAAATGGCAGTTGTCAGTAATAAGTTTTAAAATTTAAATTTTGTGACACCATATTGATTTATTGTCATATATACCATAGGTTCACTTACTTTCAAAAGTGAATACCATCCTGATCATTTTTGGATAATGTTATAATGGAAATCAATAACTATTCTTAGAAATCATGAATAATTAATAAATGGCTTAATATCCACTGATGAGAATGAAATTGGTAGTCACGATGCCTCTAAAATGAAAATTATAAATCTGAAACGTTGGCACGCCAAAATAAAAGTTTTTCATTTAAAAACTGGCTGTGTTTATTCAACCTTGACTGCACCCCTGACAAATTCATCTCCTTAGTAAAAACTCACAGTCAACAATACAACCATCATTATAAATCTGATATATCAGGCACCAATAGGTAGTGGGGCTATGATGTCAGTAAGAACGAGATCCACCTTAACATTTGTAAAATATTTGATAAACCACAAGCTGTGTACGAACATAGCAGTTTGGGCCAAAATAGATTTTCTTCAATGGTTTTGAATGCTGGTTTACCTTCATACAGATTCACTAGTGGAAATGGGAAATTGTATTTATTTCCTTACAAAGTTATATATTTATTCAAAGTTATAGCGTTTCTTTTATTTAGTTTTAATTGTAAGTATGTAGTGGTAACGTCTAACAAAGGCCATTTAGCAGTTTGAAAATTACGAAGCTGTTAAAATAAATCAAGTGTTCAAATACCTCGATTTGGGTATCGGTGGCCGAGCGAGTTACATCCTAACGTCGTAGGTTCGACGGTCAAAAGGTGGACGGGTTTAAATTTATTTTGTGGTGGATATGCGAAATAGTACTAGACCTTCCCACCATGACTAGAATAGGCTGGTAACCTGTAGGACGATCCTTCCTCTCTGTCTTAGTTGGAGTGCATAAGGACGTTAGCTCTAAATAAAAAAAGATTCTTGATTTGAACAATTGATTACAGTCCAAGATATGTATTGGAATAATAAATGAAGATGGAAAATAATTTATATTAATTTAGTTTAATAATGTTCTGGATATGCCTCGGGTTGCATATAGGCTTGACTGCACCTTGGATAATACCCTGAATGTGGTATTCTACCAATGTGCAGTCAGCCTTGAAATGGCTGGAGAAGTGGATTTTAATCTGCATTCAAATTAAGGGATTAGCATTGCTAATTGAAAAAAAACACAAAAAACTTATAACTTTTAATTTTAAATGTTTTTTTGGCAGACCACCCCATTTTAGTATAGATTATACACTCACTAAGATTAATTTGTAATTGTCCATTAATATTAAAATTACCAAGTTTATTGTCTTGTTAAAATTTTTCCTGAACCGTAATTATTTTTAATTTTCTTGGTGTAAAATCCATTTTTGAATGTTTACTGCTATCTGTAACATTTTTCTCATCCACTCTATAGTTACTTGAACTTATTTTACTTCATCAAACTAGCTTATTGTTGGTTTTTCACGATTTAAGTAGAGTGAAGTCCACTTAAAAGGTAGCCATCCTTAATGATAGTCTATATACTCCTTTTGTTCTTTAATTTAAACATCTTGAATGTTCGTAATTCTTTCAAAGCCATAACTATTACCTCAATAATTTACCATTTCTACATATCCTGAAATCCTTGTCGCAGCCTTAAACGGAAATGGCTTTGTGAACTGTTGTAAATATGCATATAAGTGTTCTGACAATGATCGGCTTCTCCTGTCAATTCCTGAGCGTCTGCGGCTATAACGATTCTACTTATTCATACCATCACCAGCGACCTGGATTTTTTTTAACGATTTTCCTCCTAAGTAGAGGGACATGCTTGGTTTAATGTTCCTTAGGTTTAGTGTTTCTATAAATAGTGCATGTAGTATTAATGCGCAATAGGTTCGCACTAGTACGGGTTCGGTAAGATTTAAAAAAAAAAGAAATACTTTGGAGAACTAGTTTAATAAGTATGAGGACAGGTAGCAGATTCAAGTACTTTCAACATAAAATTATCTATACTCGCAAAAGATAATAATAGGCGAGTTGTGGTATCACGTGTGCTGACGGAAAAAGCGATTTCGTGTTTATCAACTGACTGGTGAAGCCTGGGAAGCCTTGTCATCAAACAAGGAAACAGTTTCTCGTTTTAAATCACATATCTGTGTTTTGTTAAAAAAATAAGGCATTTTAGAAGAGCGATTGTGATGAGACTGGGCTCAACTATCCTCTACATAAAAAAAGTAAGGATCACTTGGCAATCCCAGCTTGTAATAATGTGACAGAAAACAACAAACTGAACCTTATCCTGATAGAAAAGTCTATGAAACCATGCGATTTTAAGAAGTTAAAGCAATTGAAAGCATCCTTCCTCCCGGTTGGGCACCTTATTGGCCGAACAGGTGCAACAACTGTATTTTCATTTTTATAATTTATTTTATATTATTTTTAATATATAATTTTTTATCTTAGGAAAACTCATCCATTTAAACCTCTTCACATAGTAAGAATGTTTTGCTACAAAACTTACATAATTTAATCTGTTTATTTCAATTCTGAAATTGTAACTGATAGTAGTAATTGAAATTCTAACCTGTTGGATTAGAAGCAGAGGGCTCTTTATAAGTTGACGAAGAAGTAAGCCCGAAGTTTTTGTTGAACTATTCTTGGAGGAATAAATTTCCATTTTTGGAAAATATTTAATGAAAATGAGTGAGCATGAGATGATTGGCTTCAATTATCAGTAGAATGCCGTTCATCATGAAACGATTGGAGACTAAAAGTCGATTTGGCCCCCGGAATCGAGTTATAGACGGTAGGGGGGAAGTTGGGGAGGGGGTAGGGCTGGCTAAATGGCTCTAATTGATAGCTCATCAGGAGGAGAGATAGCCCGGCTAACTGATCATTACCTACTCTTTGTTGGGGCACCACCCTCCGGCAGCCTGATCTTTGATCGGCATCGTCTAGATAAGAAGACCATTATACTCACAGGGACTTCTTACTACAGCAGTATCTTTAGCTGGTGTTGGGTTCTGACCTGAGAAAAAAGACTAGATAAACCAGACGAATTTAATGGTGCTTTTAGATAATCGTCAAACTTCATGGGGGTACATATACTACGCTTATCATCACTTAAAATTGATCATTACATTACTTAAAATACAAGAAACTGCTCGTCCCGACTACTCCAACATTTACTAGACAAGCGTTCAAAGCTCACAATGAATTACAAAATACTTATTTACATGACAGTAATTTGACCGATTTGGACATGCGGAGTTGAGGTTCGGGGCTCCACTAAACTTACCAATTCTTCTCGTATCCAACCCTTACTATTCAAAATCCTTCGTTAAATCGCAATGCGCCTTATAATGTCACAAACAACTTATCCATAAGATCTCAATGTTCGTTATGTGGCTGATTGGTCCAAACCAGATACCTATCATTCGATAGTAAACTCCATACCCACTCCATTCATTATGGAGACACCTCCTACGAGGTGTCTGAGAAGAAGATGGCTACGAGACCTGCTAATGTATAAATATTGAAGTGCTACTAGTGAAGAGTTCTTTACATATCATTGTCATAATTTTCCTCATATTTACTTTTTGTATATTATATATACAATCGTAAATATCAATAAATAGCTTTAAAAAAACATTGATCATAAATCAGCACTTCGTTATTTTTTATTTAATTTTTCAGGAGGTGAATATGCATAATGAAACATCTTATGAAATGTTTTCTCTTACTTTCGAGCTCTTATACAAATACATAGAATGCATTGTTGAAATATGTCTACTTTTAAACCTCTACTTATTCAAAAACCCGCCCCCAATATTCTTCTACACTTTTTTGCGTTATCTCTGTAAACCAAACCAGTTCTGAATCCTCGGAGTCGCTTTTTATTAATGCCGAATAAGTTTCCTTAAAATTAGTCTAAATATAGTAACTAACTGTTTCTTTAGATTTTTCTTATTGGTTCCATTGCGGTCTTTCATATTTTTCCGTAATTCCGAGCTACGTGGCACTTCTTCCTCTTTACCTATTGTCTATTAGCCTTCTTATATTAAAATAGATATTTCTTTTGGCTTTGTGTCTATACTTTTTGGGTGGAACGTGTTTTTTTACTCACAAAAATTTAACATTTTGACACGCTCTGTTAGTGTTAATCGAATCGAGTTGTTAGTGTTTCCTTATCAAATACTTAATGAAGAATATTTTTTTTAATACAACTGTTGTCGTTGGGACCTAACTTTTAGGAGTAATATTAGTTTGTATGAATGAATCATGTAATGTTTTTTTCATCTTTATGGATTAGTGACATTTTTTTAACTCTCAACAAAAATGTAACATTTTATCATACTCCAGCTCTGTTGGTTTTGTTCGGATAAAAAATTTTACGATATTTTTCTGATCAGAAATTTAATAGATAATGTTTTTGTTACATAACATTTATCACTAGAGCCTGCCCTTTAGGGCTGTATTGGTTTGAATGAAAATAAGGTACGTTTGAAACTTTCTCTCAACTTTGTTTAGTTCGAATAATCATTTACTTTTAATTTTATTTAAGTAATTTGATCCTTTTAATTCTAAAATATAAATATACAAAAGCAGTTGATTATAGATTGACATATCCATGATCATTTGTTTTACCAGTCGGGGGGAAAATGAGTTTTTTCTTGAATTATTTTCATCTTCGTTGAATACAAGATCCCAAGCTTCCAACCTTTAGGTTCCTCACAAATAACTGTATCGTTTAAAAGATCCTTTATATTTTTCGTTATCTTATAATTTATTTTCTTCTTTACTGATCTGTTGAGTCGTAATCATTACGGTATATTGCCCTATAAACTGGGCATTATGGCATTAAAAGATGGGAATTGTCGTTATTATATACTATGTCATTCATCTTGAATATCGTGTATTTTACTAAATTTGTAAAAGCGTAGGGTTTGTAGTTACTGGTTGAGTTTGCTGTGGCTTGAATCTATCTTTTGGCATCTTTCCCATTTCCTCTTTCAAAATCCTTCTCCATGGCGTCCAAACTCTCAGTATCTTTGCATATACCAAAATTTGAAATCTGAAGCTGACAAAAGCTGCAACACATAGTTGGATAATAATATAGGCTCATTCTTTGGTTAGTTAATTTCTTTGCTTGATAAGAATTGAAAATTGTGGTGAACAGAAATTCTGGTTCTCTATCAAATGGGATTTTAGTTTTTGCTGCCTATTTATGTGAGGGATTCTTAATAATACTATTTATTTTTAAAAATTGTCTATTTCTACTCATAGAAACATATGGGTTGTAATAGAGCCTGTTGGATCCTCCGGGCAAATAAAATCGAACAGACCTTATCACCGATGTTCCTATAAAGTATCCTGTAAGGAATGAAAGAAGTATAGCACCCCTGGGATTCTGCTGCCTTCCACCTCTTTTACAACCTTAAGCTTAAACGTTCATAGAGTGACCTACATAATACTGCCAATGCTCAGTACTGAAGAGTCATTACTCTGAATTACTTACTTTAGGCGTTTTATACCACTTCTTTAATTTTTTTAATTAATGTGAAATAAATTTGATTTCAATTTTTATTAAAATCATCCTTTCCTTTAGATAAATCAGGTATGGTCCTGCATTTTTGTATATATTATTCTAAATTCTATTTTTTTTATCTGTGGTAGCTTTGCTAGCGAGTTAAAGTTTAAATTTATGATTACAATAAAAAATAAAAATAATTAAGTTAGAATTGTTAAATAAATGTGTGTTCATCTAAGTATATGCTGGTTTCACTGCACAGTTTTATATTACATATCGATCGTAGATATTATTTCTTCTTTATATAAAAAGTCGAATATTGTTTATAATTGATAGAAATAAAAATACTGAATCTCCCGATCTATCTTCGTATGATAATGTGGAGGATGCTGTAAATATGCTTGACAAAAACAAGGCTCTGGTTGCAGATGCTATTCCAGTCGAGCTTGGGAACCATGGTGGCGAAACGTTTTTTGGAGAGCTTTCTGCATCGTCATCTTCACATTCTGATTTGAAGAGAGAATGTCAGAGGCCCGGAGAAATAACAATATCTATCCAATCCACTAGAATGAAAAGGATTATCCCGGAATGCACCAGTCACCATGTTATTTTCCATACCCCTGTAACTGGGGAGCTGCTGCACTTGATTTAGCTAACTAGCGAAGTCTGCGATCGCATCTTCCTTTATGCTTGAAATTGCATAGGATCCATGGTTTGAATCTGTTATCTTTGGGTTTTTAAAGGTTGTTAGGGTAACACACTTTATCAGTACACATTACCACTGAGCCAGGTCCCACTCCTACCGTTTGTTTTAGCTATAGTTGCTTAAAAAAAAAAAAAAAAAAAAAAAAAAAATCTTAGAAATAACTTGTAGGAAATTAAATATAAGTAGTTATTACTTATTTTTTAAAAATTAAAAATGTGTTTTTTTACATATGTATTTTATCTTCCGTTCTATAGAGGTGCCAAAAATGTTTTTAAAATTAAAAGATTCTAATTTTGAAGATTTTTTTCTAGGATTTAATTTAGTCTTTATTGTTTCAGGTATGTAAACCTTTCTTATTGATTTGAATCTGATGAGGTATGTTTTTTTCCGTGTTTTTTTTTGTTTTTGTTTTTTTTTAATAGTAATACATCTTTTTATGATAAGTGATAATCGATTGATACAGATATGACTTTTTAAAATTATGATTTTATATGGAAAAAGGCCAACAAATAAAATGACGTCTGTCCATGATTTTGTCTTTTATGAAAATCTAGGAATCAAAGAGACTTTTTTTTTGAAAAATCATTTTTTTTTTTTTTTTTTTTTCCTAATATAAGATATTACTATTTTTTTTTTTTAAACTAGTAAAACATTTCTTTATATTTACCATTTTTTATTTTTTAATAATTCTGTTCAAACTCAACTTAAAAAATAAAATAAATAAAACAAATGAAGAGGAATGGGAAAAAAAAAAAAAAAAAAAAAAAAAAAAAAAAAAAAAAAAAAAAAAAAAAAAAAAAAAAAAAAAAAAAAAAAAAAAAAATAAGGGAAAAACGTTTGTCACTACTCAAGTACGTTCTTATGTCCCTGCTGATTCCATTTATCATTCTGATAAACTTATTTTTTTTTGTGTAGGCAATGCATTTTTTTTAAATTTAAACAATGTTTTGAGTTACATTTTTACCCAATTTTTCTGTATCCTTAAAAAATATTACTAGAATTAGGAACAGTACGGAATTCGATTTTTAAAAAATATATTATTACTAGTACTTTAATAGTACTTTTAAAAAAGTAATATATAAATAAATAAATAAAAAATAAATTCATGTCGTTATTGATGGTTAAACATTGCCGGGATATTCAAAATATTTCTGAATCTGTTTTTTGAATCATTAGTGCTGTATTTTTTAGTGAGAGATAATGATTTGTTCAATGGTTATTCTGTTTGTCTTCTTTATATTTGTACAATTACATTTTCTTCGTTTATTTATTTTTTTCAACTTGATATTCTGCAGGTTTTGCGGATGAAAATTGGTTCACTAGATAATTTCTGAGATATTTCTGAGCCTACATCTTATGAAGTTTCTCTTGCATAGCGACCCGAATGTTATGTCAAAGTTGTTCGCCGGTCGTACAAAACTTAGTTCATCTGCCTTGTTATACGCCCAGAGTAGTAATAACTTGCTGATTGTAATCTTACTAATTGTAAGTTAGAACACATCGGATATTGTTCTGTCGACTTATACTTTAATAAGTTCTATCTGGTTTTACCTTTTATGTTAATAAAAAGTTCATAATGTGTATTAAATGTTGGTAATTAGTTGTTTTCAATAGTTTGTTGACTGAAAGGAATTCTAAAAAACTTAAACATAATATATTTTTATTGCTTCAATACTTTATATATTTGATTCACTATAGTCTTACAAATAATTAAAATCAGTGAATACACTGGGAATCAATAAAAAATTTACAAACGATGACATTTGAGGCCTGATGGAGAATCAGTAACTATTAGCATGATTTTGATTTAATAATTAACTTAATTTTGATATTTTTCGTATTATTCCAATTTTATTTTTTAATTTTCACGCATTGTCGATACAAATGCAATGTATCGAATGTGAAAAAATGCATTTTTTGTTTTACTTAAGCCTTTGCTGTATGACTGATGTACGTTAGAGCGAACTCTCGAATCTGAATTCACTCAGTAAAGTGGAGGAGTAACGGTTATATGTATCTCTGTATGGCTGGTATTATATGCCAGTCACCGTGCACAAACTGCTCGTGCACGGAACACTGATAGCCAAAAATGCTATAATACCTATAGGACAATTGTCAGAAGATGCTCAAGAAGCGAATCACAAGTTGTTCCGAAATTTCAGACTGTTTCATGCCAGAAAATCATCGAGGCAATCAAACAATCGAGATGTTTTAAATAATTTATTAATAAATTCGGATCCCTTAATTTCGACTCTTAGACCGAGAATAATAAACATTAAACGTGATTTATTACCAGAAGCACAATAACTTATTGTTACTTAGAATATGGAAAAAAGAATCTTAATTAAAATTATGTTGTTATGAGTTTCATTCTGATCGTTATTTAAATAAACAATTGTATATAGGCACCTACATATATTATAATTTTGATGTATCAATTAGTCCTAGGATATTAACTGACAAAAGTAATTATCAATTGTTATATTATTTTTTTTTTAATAATTAAATATTTTAGTTTGTTACGTTTTATTTTGTAATTTTATTTAATACATATGTATTTATCATTCCATAGAATATTTTATTGCATATATTCTCGTAGTATATAGGTACAATGAATGGTAAGTAAATGATGATAAATTATCCAACATCGAAATATCAAATCAGGAATTCTTACATGTTTCCTCTTACGATCTGATCATGATTAGCATATCATTTAATAGTCCATTCAAAAAGCTTTAAAACGGTACCAATAGCATTATTCTAGGAGAAGCAGAAGCGGAGATATTAACGAACGAATGTCCATTCCGCCCTAACGTTCGTTCCACTGTGTGTCGGGACCAAACTTTTTCGATTATCTATCCCCGGTACTGGTACCTCAGTTTAAAAATAAATTGCTATTTAAAAATTTAATCCTAAAGTATGTTTCAAAAAGCAAAACAAATCACGAAAAATAATTCACGAAATAAATTGGCCAACCGCTATTAGCATTTATTATCCATATCATATAATATATGTTATTAATTAAAATTTAGACAATGTTCCATAATATAATTATATTCACAAATTCTTATTTACAAAGATAAACATTTGAAGGTTTCATTTATGAATAGAAAATCTGTGAGAATTGAACATCTAAACTCTTTAGCTAAACATTATAGATCCATTGCACTAGATTTGTTTATTATGGTTCGAAAACTGGTATTTACACTAATAAAATGGAAATCAATCATTAATCATGAACATATCATCCCTCAATGTATAATAGAATGCTACTATTGTCTGGGGCATTATTTCGTTAATTAGAGATTGTAATATTATTTCTTCATTTTCCAACTGCGAATAAATATCCTCAGTTTGTAGAGGTCTAGCATGCAGTTGCATGGGATTTGTTTTTAATTCTTTACAAAGGAGATGTCATCATTAGGAGAAGCATAATGCTAATTGATAGCATTATTATATATCACAAAACTATATCCAACATCAGCGTAATCAATCGGTTCCTAGGAATTAACTTTGGATCATCGTCTTTCGAAACCGATTCTTCTCTCTAGAAGAGAACATGAGAATCGAGTTGTAAAATCGAAACATCCCTAGTTTTATACTTTCCTTTTAGACGTAGAAGAAAAATAGAATTTTTTTTTTTTTTTTAAATAAATACACACACATTCTTTTACATATATATATAGGATTGTACTGTAGGGGACAAACCAATTTTCTTTTCACCAGCATTTACTACGCATTATTCCAGACTTCAGTTTATATCTTTTTTAGCGCATTATACTTGATTCAGCTCTCAAGGGGTTTGAAACGTGGTTACTTAAGCGAAAGGAAGTCTTTATGTTTCCGAGAATAAAGTACATTCTAAATTATTCTGTCGGAAGAGGGATGAATATATTGCGGAATGCGGTGACTGCGAAATGCGGTCTTTGCTTAAAACGTGTAGCTGAATTTAGTATGAACGGTTTTTAATAAGATTTATGAATGCTCAGTACAAGACGATTTGTGTTATGTGGTTACAACCTTTTAATATATCGTTTTATTTGTTTTAATGATTGCTTAAAATAAGTTTTAGGTTAATTATGAGAATTAAATGCCAGCAAATATTGGTGAATGTACGAAAGATAAATCAGTTCCAATGGTGGACAGTTTTGGCAAATATTTTTCATTAAAGTTGCAAACCCTTTTAATCTTGATTGTGTAATATGTAGCATAATTATGTAATGTATACCATATTCTTTTCTATTGCAATTTTCAGAATGTTAATGCTTGTACGAGTATGTAAAGCTGGTATTCCGTTTGATCAACTCTTTAGCCCAAGTAATCCTCTTGAAATAACTTGTTATAAAAGCGTAATGACCTAACAATTGGTTGTTGAACTAACAATGCACATTAAAGCACATCAAAGCCTTTACCGCAGTGTTTACTTATTAACAAAGCATTGCATTCTATTATGTAATATCCAAAAAGGACTTGTTTGTTTAAAACCAATTACAATCCTTGATCTAAAGGCTATTTTAAATTCATTAAATAATAAACGTTTAACAAATGATATTCCGAATGAACTGATGTGGATTTTAGTTTTCGAAGTTCAGGCCTGAATTTAGGTATAATTATGTTTCTATTTTCGGTTTAACTCGATTGGTACACTTAAATGTGATAGTTAATTGATTAATATGATACTTAATAAAATTTTGTTAGTAAACCCTCATGTTTTTTTATTGTTTGATTAGGTTAATTTTCTGCACAAACTTTTGGGAACTTATATTAAGCTTACACGACTAACTATCGATAGTAGTTTGATGGAAACTGGTGGCAAAAATTAGATCTGTGATTAGCCCCTTTCCAGCCTTCTATGAGTATTGTAATTAATGTGAGTATTGGTCATTTTTTGGCAAAGAATGTTATTACTTCTGCGAGATTTAAAATCGTTTTAGTGGTATATTGATGGTTATTTGTGGTTATTTTCAAATCTCAGTGTTGTTATGGTCTGTTATGTTCCATAGCGATTATATTATAAATATTACTTAGCATGTTTGGTAGAAAATTTGGTATTTTTTTTAAGATTAATTTTTTTTTTTTTATGCTAAGTTGCTGTTGGGCACAAGCGTTAACCTTTTCTATTCCTCCAAAATTCATTTTTTATTTTTTTCAAAGTTTTATATTGACATAATCCGTTTTTATTTAAAGCTATGTATTTTACTACAGTAGTTAATCTAGTACCTTCCTAAAGTAATATTTAGAAAAAATATTTTTTCTTACGAAATACATTTCATATCTTATAATTTGTTATCTTCTTTCTTTAATCAAGTGCATTTTAAAAATTAGCCTTTTAGGGATTTCAGATCCCCAAGAAGGTTCGAATCCTCTGTAATTCATTTGATAGTTGTTATGTGGTGGTCCAGCATTATAAATCGCAGCCGTTTTTTGTCTGGCTTGGTACCCTGTAGGATAACTCGTTCTTCCTATTCTAGTACATAAGAATTTAAGGTTCAACAAACAAGAAAGAACCTAGCATTTTTCTTGGATATAATTCCTCAGCTGACTTGTTTTTGCTGCTGTTTTTTTTTTAAACTCCTATTAACAATTTTAATTTTACCCTCACTAAACCCTTATTTACTCACTTTTTCTATTTAGCTCGCTTATGAAAGGGTTTAGGTACGCCATCGTTATTTCTATTAAGTCATTTTTTTTATTTTGTTATTAACTGCAAATGAGAACCTCTATCGCCTTAAAAGATTTACAACTTTGGAAAAAGTTTTTCACTTGTTATTTGTTTCTTTAGAGAATAATAATTAAAAGGGAAGAAAACAAGTTTTGTGGGTAAGATAAATTAAAAGGGGGAAGAAACTTTTCCTAATGGACGAAGTCTGCTATTGTGTACTCCTTATTGAATTTAAATCTAAATCTGGCTAATTCTGCCCACGATCAGTTGCAGCTGCCTTTAGAATAACAATTACCAGAATTTTTGCATACAATGGAATAAAAATTGTATTGAAGAAAATAGAAGATATGTTATATCTATATCCTATGCTTTGCTATATTTACTCCTGTTTAGCATCTGGAAATATCTTCATTACCAGTCGATCATTAAATTGAACCATGTGCATTCTCTAGCTGATAGTGACGTTGAAACCATTCTGTTCCCTGATATCTTTACCTCTCCCTCCCATCATAACATTAATATCCCCATCATACTGTTATGATTATTATGATATTAAGCCTAAATGAACCCCCAAGGTCCCATACTGATACTACCGACCATCGTTACTACCATACCTCCTTCACTGAACCCAGTAAAAACCTAAAGCTGCAAGACGAAATGATGATGATGGTGATCATGATGTTCAAACCTCATTAGCTTCCCAGCTGTTAGTTCTTCATTCAGAGCAGGGCTTTCCAATTAGCGACACGTGATGTAATTTTTTTTCAAAATCTTTCTACGGAAGGTTTTTTTTTTAAAAAAAAAAAGTATAAAGGTATTTCCTCTTTTAAATTATAGGGAAAGTAGTTTTTCATACGTTCACATCGTCTATTTAGCACAGTGGACGAGCACTTTATTGTTTGGAACAAGTAATGGGAGTAAAAAATAATCGATGCTCTGAGACAATCTCGTCTAAGAATATTTTTAAAAAATGCCTGGTTCTCTCGTTGATTAAATTGATGATTAAAAAAAAACATATATATTGTTAGGAATCTTATAATATAGAATATAAAAATATATTAATAAAATATATATATAATTTATTCAGTTGGGGAAAGGTTTTGTGAGTAGGGTGGATGAGGCAATCTCAAAACTTATGATTGGTCATACACGTATATTTTGGGCTCAAGTATCCCTTTGTTGCGTTGCAATATTCTGTAAAATTAAAAAAAAAAAAAAAAAAAAAAAAAAAAAAGGGCACGAATAGCGTTTGACGAAAATGAAAAAATTAAATTATTAACCCTTAATAATTTTCAATAAATAAGCTTTGTTAATCTCTAATTTTTTTAAGGATGCTTGTTGCTACTTCATTTCAAAACTGATTTGGGTTTAAAGTTTTAGGGGATCTTCCAACAGATTTTTCATTTTTTTTTTCAGTCATAAATATAAGTATTAACATCTCAACATATAGGGTCTACGTATCCCTACGTGACTGGAGAGGTGATATTGGAATGTAGCAGTGATATTAATACTGACACTTCGGCATCCCGATTAAAATCCGTTCAAAGATATTAATGTTCATCAAAGACATTCCTCGAAATCCGCTCAGCGATGATAGAAGTAAAAAAAAAAAAAAAAAAAAAAAAAAAACAGAACAAGAAACCAAGTATTAGCTTGTTGGTTTTAAAGCGAAGATTGCGTAGGCAAATTAGATGTTTTAAAGTGATAATGAAGTGACAAGAAAATTATCGATACGTGCTTTTTCCAGGAAAATTATTGGCCTCGAAGGACTTTCCAATATTTTAGATATAGGATTGAAACACCACATACTAGTAACCAATACAATAATTACAATGCAGGGATAAGAGTTATTATGAGCTTCTCATTATTCATTATTATTCTTATTTTTATTATTCACTCGCAGTCAACATTTGTCTCCTCTTCTATGCGGTTCGGTGGCTCTAAAGAAAACCAGCAAAACAGGTCGAAACGTTAGCACTCAGTTTTAGTTCTTTTACTTGGACATATTTTTTTTTTTGGACTGTATCCCTGATCACGTTCTTATAAATATCATATTTTACAGTCATACCTTTCTCATTATAATTAATTTAGTTCTCTCGTTATTCATCCTCTTCTTGTTATGTGTTAAACAAAGAAGTAACTTATTTTATGCATTTCATTTGTTCTTTTACAATACTGTAAAGGATAGATATGTATGTTGGAAGATCGTCTGGAAAGAGTCGGTGTTGTTAGTGATTAACGGATAGGGGTAATTATCGCATTCGTGAATATATATCTTTGATTTCAGGTTGTTTCGTTCTAAGAAGTATATTGGAAAAAGCATCGGACAGAGACAAAAAAATGTACCTAGCATTCCTGGACCTTAAGGCTGCCTTCGACTCGGTTCCACGTCAAGAAATATGTAATGCTCTTGCTGGAAAAAATATCCCAAGAGACCTTATTTATGCTATTAAATCCGTTTTTACATAGTGAGTTATTGGAATCGAATCTATTTCTTTTTCAATTGATAAAGGAGTTAAACAGGGAGATAGTCTAAATCGACTCTTATTTATTGTGTTTATGAATGAAATCCATAAAATTTGTAAAAGGTGTACGGCTCGTGCAGTTATTGGTAAATGGAACATAAAGACAATACTCAGCCAACCTCTCTTGTACGCAAATGATATCGTTCTCATTTGTGAAACAGAAGATAAGCTGCAGCAGGCCCTACGGGGATGGCAAGAGTAACTAAGAGGAAGGAATGACTCTCAACGCCTCTAAGAGTAAGATACTAATCGTGTTTCGATACGAGGAGGAGACAGTGGAGGTAGATTGGTTAGCTTTTTGAAGTAGAAGAGAACTTTCTCTACTTGGGAACTAACATGAACAGACAATGTAGGATAGATTTGGAAATTGGGAATAGGATTGCGAGTGCCAACCAAATCTATTGTAGTATATGCAACAGCATTGTTGGCCACCGAGATGTGGGGTAGGAAACCAAGCCTCACATTTATATGCCTTTTATAAGTACCAAATCAATATGCCTCCCTATTCCCATCTGAGGGAGCGAGAACTGGATCATGCCGCACAAGCAGATCAGCAGAATAAGTGGAGCCGAAATGAAATACCTACGTAGAAGAGACCACATAAGAGACGACAGGATTAGAGAAGAATTAAAAATCCCCGCATTAAAAACCACACTAGAGAAACAAAAGCTCAAGTGGTTCAGCCACATATGTTGGATGGATGAGGACCGAGAGCCTAGAAAAGTGATGGAAGCTCTACCCACTGGCAAGGGACCACGCGGAAGGCCTAGGATTTTATTTGAGGTGTATATCCAGAGGATAGGATGAAGAACTCTCCATCAACTGAAGCAGCTCTGCAGGGACCGTGAGCTCTGGCAGCGTTGGATTGAGGAATCTCCACGCTAGTTATGGCACAAGGAGGAAGATAAAGATGAAGAAGAAGTTTTCAGGTTGTTTTAAAGTTGTACAGTCCATATAAAAATCAGCAGTATGTATTTTAGAAAAACAATAAGATGTATTGTATAATGCCGACGTCTGGGGATATTTTAAAATAGTATCAGTAAGACTATTCCTTAGAAAAGTCTTTCGAATGATTGATGTTTTAACTTCTGTTTTTTATATATACCAAAAGCGCCACTCTTCCCGCCAATTGTATTTTCCTCTCTATTCCACATTTTTCCTTATTGAATATTACATTGGAAACCGGAGGAATGTAATATCAAACAACGAGCTCGTTTGAATGTCTTCCGTGGAAAAACAGAAATAAATTCGTTGAATAAGGAAATATTGCATTTCCTTCGAGTATATCGATAAAACAAGATAACTGTAATGGAGGAGACGGAAAGGAGGTCCTTTACTTTGTTGGCAAAAACACGAATGCAGCGGGTAAGACCATGTATCGGGAGGAATTCTTTGAGGAGATATTTAAGCTCGTTATCAAGTTCTCCTCGTGTCCTGACATATATTTACATGTATCTCATAGAACCGTTAACAATTCCTTTTAAATATTATAAATCTACGTTAAATTTATATGCTTTATAATTTATATGCCATTTCGTATATATCTTTAAGTTAGTTAAAAAGAGGACTTGAACAAGGGTAAATTTCTTTTAAAACATTTAATAGAAAATAAATTGAATTTTTTTGTTTAACGTACTTCAGTTATTAATAGATTGATATTTCAACAAAGCGACATTGACTTCATGACTTGCATGCAGTCCGCCCAAATTCAACTACGCATTTAATGACATTGACGTAGCGTGACTATTTATGTATTCGTTTGACACATTTTACACTTTTTACACTTCAGACAGAGACATTGCCATCCTAACATCATTTGAAATAAGCGTCTCCGTGGTTGTATCTACAAGAATAGGGCTTACCAATTAAAATTGAAATATTTTAAGGACCATTTCTGATTCTAACTTCAGAACGGGAACGGTTGTTCTATCCCAATATAGATTAGGATGGATGCACCAATCTCACCCCAATCAACACATGTTTTAATAATGCATTTAGTCATCCTTAATAATTAGAAAAAAAAATAGATAAAAAAACAAGCTTTTGGAACTGAAGTAACATACGAAATCATTACTTTACTGATTATGTTTTTTGAGAAACATACTGTGGATTATAAGCATATGTGATCTGCAGAAATTCGAGATAGACCTTTTTCGCTGAAAACCCTTTCAGAATAAGGCCAATTACAAGGCTACGACCTAAATATTTATACAGATTTATACAGTGGGTATAAATGTTGATGATGGAATCACGTAATATCATCTGAACATGGTCTTCAAAGTAAAATGGAAAGTCTGTATTCTGATTATAATGAAACCAAAGCTGGTATTCTACTAATTTAGTTTATTCTATATTATTTATTACATATGTACGCATCAGATAGTCACCACAAAAATAATGAAATCCGCATCACAACCTTTGATAATGCTATTTTCCATTAAACATAAAAATTTCAAATTATATAACCATTCATCAATTGATAATATTATCAACAATATCAAGAGCTAAATATATGTGTATACATATTCAATGTTATTCAGTACTCATCACAAATAAACTCAATTACTTACAGAACACGGACCAACTAATCATTATCTCAAACGATTTCACTTACAAAACTCAGGCGCTTGTGAATGTGACGGACTAACTCTACAAACATTCTTACACATTTTAAATGACTACTATTTATACTAAGACGAGAGACACAAATTAGTTAGGGCTTCTCAAATGGAAGGGGGTACATGGTCTCTTCAACAAGAAGCTTTATACCAAAGAACTTTTGGAATATTGTAATATTCTGAAAATACACAAAGACTAAATGAAAAATTGTGAAGATTTTTTTTAATTTTTTTTTTAAAGTTATTGATAATTAAAATTATTGATTAGTATCAGAAGAAACGACATTTAAAACACTGTATGCATATAATATTTTTTGTAATATGCTTTTTGCATGGTGTATGCACAATTATAAAATAAACGCCTCTTCTGCAGGGTTACTACAGAAAAGAAAAAGAAAATATATATATAATCAGAACTACGAAGTTTAGTGTCTTAGATAGTAATATAACGAAAATAATTTGAAAATTAAAGAAGAAAAGGGAAATAATTTCCAAGTCATGAGATTTCTGTAATAAAAAGTTTTAAATTATGAAGTATTGATTTAAGGTCTAGAAATTATGTGGAATCCGATATGTAATAATATAGCGACCGGCTTGGAATGGACAGATTTCCGAAGTTGGTTGCGCGCTATGAATACGCAGTGCTGTGTTGAAGGCGTTCCAATTGGGCCGGACCCTCTCTACGGTTACGACTTCATATAGCCTCTTTCTTGAAGAGCTGACTGGAGGAATGTTGTTTGAGAAGAGAATGGGCAAGGTATAATACATTGGAAGGTCAATATTGTTCAATGTCGGTAAAAGTTAGTGTGTATGATTAAGGCACAAAAAACTATAAATAAGATAATAGCAGTATTTTAATCATGTCTTTCTTTTTTTTTTTTTTCAAATATTCGTAAATGTAATAAGCTTTTCAAAAATAAAAGCTTTTATGTCATTCATATATGTGCATTTTTTAAGTATTAGTCGCATCAAACAGTGGGTTGAATAAAGAAATTTGAATACTTTTTAGTAATCTCCAGGCTTGTCTTAGCAAGTTACAAATGTGAGAATATATATTCATCATTATAAAGATTATAGATTCCTCTGCTAATAAAATATAAATTCCCTTGGTACAAATGTTTAAAGTTATTGCTGAGAAGGCTTGATGAAATAAAAGTGTTGTTTCTTTCAATGCACCTTAATCGCTGTAGGTATATCATCTTTGTTCCTTCAATTTTTTAAACATAATTGTTTGACTATTATATTATATAAATTTAATTATTATTATTTAAACATAATTATGTTCTCTATTCATACATGCCTTTTATAATTTAAACTTTTTCCTCCAATTTCATTATTAAATGGTTTTCTACAGCTATTTGTTGAGTAAGATGATATGTTTGGTAATAATTTATTTTTTTTAATACAGATTATTGGTTCATGAGACATCAGACTATGAATCGTTCTATACTGTTCTATATCTTGTAGTATCCAATGTTTCCTCCTTTGTTATCTTCCACGTTCGTCCTATAAAAATATCCTAGAAGCCTAGTTGCTGCTCTAAAGGCTAATTTATTCCGTTCTATTGCAGCTGTCCTTCTATCGCAATGATATTCACTATCTAAGAGGTTAAAAATTCAAATCCTCCATCATATTTTTTCTATTAATTGGTCCTTTAACTTGATATGTATTCCTGTAAGTCGATGACAGTACTTGGATGTGTAATTTATTGTTTTTATTATATATTAAAAAAATTCAACCTGACCATTTTCTACCACTAAAGAAATGTATAGTTTGTGTGAATAGAGTCTATAAATTTATGAGAATAAGGTTCTTGGGTTCAGAACTTTGGCTGATACGGGTTTCCTGTTTCTAGGAGATGATATCAGTGAAATCTCATTCACCTGCTACGTTTTTCCTTCCATTTAGGATCCCGACTCTCTATAGACTGTGTGTGTTTCAGGAAGGTCTCTCTGAATCGTCAGCTGAAATAACTAATATAATATAAGTAAGTGTTCGCCTATACTGGACTCAAAACTGATCCCTGATTCTAGTGCCTTACACACTGAACTACCGCACTGCACATTTATTATTTATAAATTGTAAAATTATTTTATTTTGTTTTAACGGCTTTTTTCTTTTTAACGGGAGAAAAAGTCAATACTCCATGTTTATTGCTCGTATATGCTGTGGTATGGTTGCCAGCTCTAACCTCGGGATGAGTTGCATCCTGTAGGCTAACGGGCTGGTCTCACATGCCTGTTCGCGAAGTTGAGCTGTTAACTACAGTACCCATAGCTCGATTAGCCCTTTGAAATCAAAATTTAGGTATTGTAGTTTTATAATTTATTTTTTAATTGAACAAGCATGTTTTATTTAAATTGTCTTTTTATACTTTTATAACTTCATTAATACAAAAAAACAAAACAAAAAAACATTTGAATAGGCATTTTTTGTAGAATTTTACTTTCCTTTATAGTGAATATATAATCGAAAAGTTGTATTTTGCCCAGTGTTTCTTGCTTTTATTTCTTTGCATTCATAAGTTCAAAATCTTTTCTTTTTTTATATTTCTTAAACGTTTATTTCTAGTGACCTATGCCCTTTTAACAAATATATATTGATTTATCGTCTATCCGAATTTTATAGTCTTTTACTTTTTTTTATTATTATTTTTATTTGTTATTCCTAACGAAAGGAAAAATGCTAGATAACAGCTAAACCAGTGTTTCACTCGTCAGCCGTTGTAAATCGCTAGATGCTAACTCTATGTCTCATTTTTCATAGCGGACAGTATCCACCTGGCACCCTCTCCTCGCCCGAGCCAACTGTTCCTCTCTGTCAAATAGCCTCTGATAAACAGCAAGTTCTAAATCATTGTAACTGTTTGTGCAGCTACTACATCTCTTGGTTTAGTACCACTTCTTGTCTTCTCAACATCGATGTATTTTATTTTATTTTTGTTATTTATTAATTTTTTTTATAGTCTTTTTTTTCTCGGTACAAAATTTATTTTCAGTTAGTCGAGAATCTAAGGCAACGTAGACCACCATTCGACCTATCCAAGTATATGACTACGCTTGACTGCTTGTAGCTGTTTAATCTTGTTTTGCTTTCACAATATTCTTTTGATACGGTTTTAAAGTACATTAAATTATTTATATTCAGCCTCCCTAAACGTTTACAAGGAGATGCAATAACTCAACCAGTATACCGCTAGACTCGAATCTGGTGGATGCGAATAAGTATTTATTTCTGTATATGAACCGAGAATCGATCCTGGAGTTTCTATAAAGTGGGTACACCGTCACAACCCAGAAACAGTACATCCTTGTCTAAGTACTGAACCGAAGACCCTTCATGGATTGTAGTAGTGTTTAATGGGCAGTAAGTATTGTATTTAACTTTGAAAAAAAAGAAGAAAAAAAAAGAGAAATTGATAAAACCTTAAATCACAGTGTGTTGAGCCTTTTTGTGAATTTTCGGTTAAGGATTTCACCCGATATCTTATGTTTAAATTATATTTATGCGCTATTACAGAGATGGATATTCCTTAGTGAATCATTGCGAAACGTTCCAAACTTTCAATTGCGCCTTTCCTAATTTTTGAACTTTGCAGACTATTAACAGTCGCCACAGATATATTATTAAAGTTAATTTATTATACATCATTTACTTTTTAGATTTACTGAACTACCCGTTCTAGTCATGTCTGAATATTATTTACGTTTCAGTTCTTTTTTCTCTCTGAAATTTTATAATAAAATAAAATTAAAAAATATTAAAATTTTCCTTTGCCCACGTAATGGGGCTGTTATATTATATAGGCTGAAATATATGTCCTTCCCTTTAGAGGGAAGGTTCAAGAAAATATTTCCTGGAAGGGTGAAGTTACATTACATACGATCCCTGAAGCAGTCAATTAGGAGGCCCTTGTGAGTTAGGGGCTCAGTAAAGTAGGATCGAGTAAAGGATTTATTTTAAATCTTATCATGCGTGAATAATCTAATTGTGGCTATTTTATAACACACAAGAGAGTAATTTGTCTCCTATTTACCATGGTATCTGTATAATATTATATAATGTATAATTTTGAAATTGTTGCTCACACATGGTACTTCTAATTTGTTCTTATTGGTTTCACATTATAACTTTTCTTATTTAGAATAAATATTATAAGGGAAATCTTGAGTATATTTTTATTTTATGAATGTACGGTGTAATTTATTAAACAAATAATTATTGTTATAAATACCAAAGAAATAATCATTATTTAGAACAGTTTTAAGAGTTAGCTGCGCATCGACTAGAAACAATCGATCAATCGATTAACCATCGAACATTTTTCAAATGTCAAAATAATATGTTGAAGTATTAAAAATTGGAACATATTAAAATTAAACAGAAAACCTATTTTTTTTTCCGAATTAAAGATGTAAAAAATGAACAGCACGCACACACAAGGAATAAAAATGAACCATAGTGTAAAATTAATAATATGCTTTATTGTCCAGGAACTAAAATACAATTAAACGCAGAAAAAAAAAAATAAAGCAGTTAAAAAATACATTTTTTAAAATTTAGTGTGAAAAAGAAAACAACTTCAAAATAAGCTGAAATTGGACGTTAGTATCAGCAATGGTATGTAATTAAAATAACCAGATAACATTTTTCATTCATATCAATTACAAATTTGAAAACTTCTTAAAATCAAAAAAGAAAACTTATTTGTTTTTTTGTTTTTTTTTAATTTTCAATAATTCAAATTCCTTCAGAAATTGGTTTGCAACCTAAGGTTCTGAGAATTTCAAATTATATGGAAACAGAAATTAATTTTAAATAACTTAATGGTCTCGTAATTAACTTAAATATTGGCATTAAATATTTTAAATGTTTAACTTGATGGGCTTTCTCAACAAATAAATTCCTTGTTATTACAAATATGTTGTAATAAAAAAAATGCTCTCTCGCTCAAATCCTAGGAACCGAAGCTGTCGATATCTTGAAAAACTATCGATAGTTCTCAACAATCGATTGATCGATTGTAACAATCGAAAATCATCAACCTTAGCATGTACTCAATTAGGGCATACTTATCTCAACTATGATAGTTGATCTACCTAGTTCTCTTTGTCTGCAATGTGACTGGAATACTTTGGAATAGTTGGAATAGTTTTCAAACAAAGAATTCAAACTTTCAAGAGATGAAATGCAAAGGTTAGGTGGAGGGAGTATACCCCTATTTAAGATGGACCCTGGAAAAAATAGGTCGTTTTAAATTAAGAGAAGTTGGATGGCTCGGTCTGCAGTCCAAGACCAGGGACTAGGTAAAGAAGATTCTTGCGATGCCGTCTTCTACCTGAGCACTTAATTAGTGATAAGTAATCATTTATTGTAAAAAATTATTTAAACATAATATCGAATAAAAAATACCTAATAATCATTATAAATAGACAATGCCCTATAACCTCTATTTTAATAGGAAGTGTTCATGCGATTGATAAAATCATTTAGATAAGGGAATTCAGGCATCAAAAGATGAGGGGACTACTGTGGCCCAAGGTACAAGATCTGTTATTGATAAGGGTAAAAGCATTTAACTTAACTTAAATACTCGTACTATGTTGTGATTAGAACATAGTAACAGTTAAACCATGGAATACTTTAAACCTAGTATAAAGCATTTTTCTCACACTGTGCAATTTATAGCACTTGGTCCACTTCGCTTTGCCTCGAATGAGTAATATGAGCACTTTACACACTAATAAAATAAACAACTATTATTCAAAGAAACATTTATCTGGCATTACATTGTATGGGATATGATAAAATTAAGTGATGAAAACATGAAACAAACCTATGAAACACATACATATATTATTGCTTCGTTTCTTTCATCAAATTGTATAAAGTAAAAAAATTTTAATAATATAAGTAGTAAAAAATCTTGATAGGCCCGTGAAAGAAAGAGATCCAGTCCCTTTACAGCCAGGCACTTTGTATATGTTCGTAAAACTGAAGAGCCACTCGTAAATAGAGAATACAACTGGTTGCGTGGACGGATCAAAATATAAACACATCCAGGATTACCTGAGAAATGCGGAAATTACTTGTTGACTTTAGTACAGATAAATGTGTGTGTATATATATATATATGTATATATGTGTATATATGTATATATATATATATATATATATATTTTTTTTTTTTTTTTTTTGTCAAAAAGACTTGTGAATGGACATTGCCAAGGTGTAAAATCTTCTCTTCCTATAACATTCTTTTAGTTTAAATTAGGGTATTTTAATGCCTAATATTTTTATTAGTCGTTTAGAATCAAAACCCGTTATGTATTTTTTTCATAAAATTAAGAGAGGAGAATCATTTACAAAATACTAATTTTGGGAGAGACGAAAAATTTAATCTCGCTTTAAACCTATCTTCAATATTTTGTTCTTGAAATGGTCTTAAAATTGTGAATTTTCAATTTTATTCCATGCTTGCATAAAAGGTTTTGTTGTAAATGTTATTTACATATTAATTATTCGGTAATTTGTTGTTTTCATTACCCATTAATTTATAATAGATTATATATGTGGAATATATTTAATATGTATAATCTATGCAATACAGTTCTAATGTTTTAAAATTTTAACATGTTTTTAGAACTGATGATTCGAAACTTGTTTTCGTATAAAAAGAATTACAATAGAAGTGGTAATTAATCCACCAATTCTAATTGTTCCGATCCTTATATACCATCATGCTTACCTCAAGTGACAGATATAAAGAACTCCCATAACAGAATTCACTGAAAACTGCGGATGTGTGCATAAACAAACTATGTGATACAAGTCGATTAAGGTTTAATTTCCTTTGGGACCTATTGGATTTCGATCTATTGCTTTACACCGTAGGCAAACTTACAATCAAATTTAAAAAAAATAAGGTTTTAATCCTGAAAGACTCTATTATAATAATTAGATTAACTGTGAGGTTGTATTGAGTAGTACCTTAAATAAAACTATTAACAAAAAAAAAGAGGTCTTTCAAATTTCATTGACTTTACTGTCCCTCAACGTGGGCCGCTTAGTACCCGTTGGGTAAATAATGGACTTTATTAGACCTGGCAGGATTAGGTCCAATCGTATCTCCTCGGATGTCCGTGTCCTGTCGCGATAACAGGGCTCCATCGGGTGCCATTTTGGTCTGCAGAGCTTTTAATGCTGCTTTATATGCGGGGGAGGTAGGCTTAGCACAAAATATGCTCAGCTATTTTGGAGCTTTTGAGTGAGTATTGCTGTGGAGGTGAGTGACCCTTGTGGGAGGTGTATTTTTTTTTCAGTCTATAGGAATTAGCTAACTCCTTGATTTTTCATTTCATATGAAGTGGAATATATTATGGAATATATAGTCCTGTTGTCATTGACAATTCCTAAATAAAAATAAAACCGATTAAGTCATGTTATGCTCCATTATCCGTTATTCCTCCTTTAAAAACAAAAGAAAAAACAGGGTCCTATATTATTATTATTTTTTTATAACATGTTATTGTTTTACAAAATAAAATTCAATGGATTTCGTTTTGTTTTGAACATTGTTACATTTTTCTAAAAACAAAATGACAATAAACTTCCTCTTTTAATGTTATAATAGTGTGTTAAATTATTGAATATTCCTCAGAACATTTCCATGTACCAATACAAATACTTTTCTGCTCAAACGAGTTCATGATCCACCTACATATTCCTTCAGATTAGTTAGTATTTCGCTTTTGCCTTTTCATTTTTTAACAAAGCCTCAAGAGTTATTGGCAATTTATTCAATTTATTTGTTATTGGCAATTTATTTGTCTTCGAAAGCAAATAATATTCCTCCTGCTCATTTCTGAAGAAATGCATACGTTCATTGCCGGGTATTGCCTGGCGGTTTCCTTTTCAAGCCCAAAACCAATTTACCTCGATCTTTTTTCTAGTTCTTCGATCTTTTCTCTTTAATAGTTCCATTCGAGTTTTCTCCTGAAATGAATTGACGTATTGAATAATTATCATTTACAATAAAAATCGGCTCAACTCCTAATTTGTTGATTTAATTTAGTAAGTTATAGTTGATTCCTTAATAAAGCCATACATAATTGTGATTATTCATTGATAGTTTAAAATTGCGGTAAAAATTTAGTTGTTGCACTGAATAAGACAATATCCTATAGTCCTGTCAATAAAGGATTATTGAGTACGTTTTTTCTAAAACCCAAGGTTTTCTTAGGAAACAGAATAGTTAAAAAGTAAACATACTTAAAATCCTAGAGTTTTTAGGCCTGGGAACAGGAAGGGGGGCCCAAAATGGTCCCTGGTTTTGGTTTTGCACTTATATCTCGAAAACGGTGTATCGTATGCAAAACAAGACTATTTACTAAATTAATTTTAATTAAATTGTATGCAACTTTTGTTTTATACAAATGTTTCATATTCTGTACCGTTTCTGAGATTTACGCTTGACGAATGTGAACATTTTTCTAAAAAAAATATTCACCTCACGTTTTCTATTAATCCATATCTTCTAAAACGTTCATCCTTCGACAAAAGCCTTCATAAATAGTATTGTAGAAAATTAATTATATTCCCTTCAAAATACACATTTATATGCCAATTTCTTCAACCTGTGAAAAGTTACATACATTTTAACTTTTCTTGGTAAAACGTACTAAAATTCCTTCACATTTGCCAAGCGTATATCTAGGAAACTGTACTGTACTGAATATGAAAAATCAGTATAAAATAAAAGTTGTAGATGATTTAATTAACTTTAATTTATCAAATAGTCATGTCTTGCATAGGTTTTCGAGATATGAACGCAAAACCAAAAAAAAAGACCTTCCGCGTCCCCCTTCTTATATGGCATACATGATACTACATTCAGTTTTTAACTACCTACCGGAAGTAGAACCGAAGGTGGATCTTATATGTTTTATATTTTATTAGTAGCACTTCTAGGAAATGTCGCTAATGTCTTGTGATACGAACTACGAGTATAATGGCTGCTTTCTTGTCTCGTGTCTTCTATTTTAGCGTAATATAATAAAAAAATATATTAAGTTAATATTGTAAAGTATGTTCTTTGTTGAGAAATATCGATTCTTTTGAATCTAAACCAATAATATGTTACTTCTATCGCATTTACGTCGAAGAGTTTCTGCATTCTTTCAGCGCACGTTTAGTATAATTTGATACTACTTGTATTAGTTAATAATAATTTGATATTATTTGCTTGCTACTATCATAAGTATATTAATCAGGAAACTTTGTTGAGAAAAAAATATTTACGTATTTTGTATTCCTGTTTAAATTAAAGTGGATAAATTATTTTCACTAAGAAGTGGTTCTTGTCCCGTAATGCCGCTGAGTCAGCCTTCCAAATTCTCCTCTCGTCCTATTTTGGGGCAAATATTCAACTGAAAAATAACAATTCGTCCAGGCCTTAAACCTTGCCTTTATTTCCTCTTGAATTTTATTTTTCCTCGATACTCTACGTATTCAAACTTAATCTATAAAATATATCTCTGTCGCTAAAGTTTTCTGTTTTACTACCATCTTTTCTGCTTTATCAGCATTTACTACTATTATAATTTCCTGAGCGTTGTGTTTAATGGTTTCCCCATCTTCACCCAAGAGCACCTGTTTATCAGCATAGCCAATGACGTTTTTTTTTTTATGTGTTATATTATGGAATAGATTAAACTTTATATTACTCTGGTTTTTGGATTATGTTATATCTTGAAATCTTACATCAATAATATCTGCTATTGAAAATATTTATCCAAAAAGTACTTACACTTGTATGAACTAGTAGTTAAATCTGTACTGTTATGTAAAAGGTATAACTGTTATATCCACCGATATATCGCTACCACCATTCTGCAGTAGAGTTTGCAATGGTAAAACTATTAAACCCATCTATACCAAATTTTAATTACATCACCATAATTCTAAGTTGGATTACAATAGTAGAGACACTCTAATAATAATTTAAATGTTCGGTGTTAAGTGGCAGAAACAAGGTTTGCCATGTTGTCATAAACTTTAGGGTTAGAAATTAAAATATAACCCGATTATTGCCTTATTAAAATATTGGTCTCTTGCTTTTTAATATTGTGTGTAAAAATATGATTCATGGGCATTTAGTTGTAAGCACTAATAATTCCCATCTGGATTACCTACTCATTAAATACATACACATTAAAATTAAAAATTGGATGTCAAATTATGCTTTCATGTAATCTTCAAACACCTAATCCGTGCAATGGTACCTGGCTAAATATTAATGCTATGCGTAAAAATATAATTAAAGAAATGATGCTCAATTACATACTTCAATACAAGACTTTTTTTCTGTTAACTTAAAGTTAAATAAGAGCGGGCGAAGCCGCGACGGGGGATGCTAGTAAATAGCGATCTGGTAATCCTATCTCAATCAAATAATCTGGTAGTTCTATGTTACTGACATCATCTAACCTTCGTGTCTAATTATTCCTATGTGCTCACTCAGTTTCAAATTTAAATTTTCGTGACTTCGATAAACGTTCTTATATGTGCTGTAAAGTTTTAAATATAAAATGTTTTAATGAATGCGAGATAGGAATGTTAAATAAATCAAGCCTATCGGTGAGGCGCTAACATATCCTTCCCTAATGTATTTAAATGGCCGATGGCACAGTCTGATACAAGCAGCTAAGGGTGTACTGCGCCATCCTGAAATAATGGTCTTTCTGTTGAAGATTTCCACCGTGCTCAGGATTAATGAGGAAGATAATACTTGAATTGTTTTCGCCTAGTTTGTAACTATTTGTATTCTGGTAGTTTTATTCCTTGAGTTTAAGCCTTTTTTTTTTTTTTTTTTATTATCCATTTATTGAAATTTAAAACTGTACAAAATATATATTCATCAAGTAAATGTAAATCAAGTAAATTTGAGTGGTTATGGAACTTACTATTAAAGGATAGGTATCTAGTTTGGGCTAAATCAGCAACGTATGGAACATTAAGATCTTTATGGATCAGTTCATTGGTGACAATTTAAGGTATGTATTTTAATTTTTAAAAACGATTTATAGAATAATGTGTATATAAATCTATTTGGGATGCGTTAATATAATTGATTTTTTATAAATCAATTGGTATTAAATATGGATGTGTCGGGTCTTGATTATTGAGAAAAGGAGCGGTATGGTGAATCGATAGTCCAAAATCGATTCTTAGCAACTGATCGATACCATGAACTTTCATTAATAAATAAATTTTTAATTATTATACATCATTTCTACTACCTAATAAATAAAAAGAAACTGTTTAAAGTCTGTTATTTTTATCTTAATTAACAGATCAATTTTTCATCGTACTGTTATGTTATTTTAAAATTATTTGTGTTACCACGTAATTAATATTATGTACTCAAATATGATCAAAAACTCAAATCAGAATTTTTAAAATGATTTATTTTTTTGGAAATCGTCTGGACTCTAAGATAAACGTTTTGTCGAAGAGAATAGATGCTATTTGCTGATAACTAATTTATTTCTTGAATAATTATTAGTTATTTTTTTTGTACATCTGGTTTTCTCTTAGTATTTGATTATGCTTTGCAAGAGTAATCAATTTTTAAACCTATGAAGAGAATCGATTTTTTGGTTCCGGTAGCGGTATAGAGAATAAAAATATATAGATACAGGCACAACGCTAGTATTGAGACTCGTTGATCTAAAGTTTATTCCTAGATACCGATCGATGCAACTGATGTTGGCTGAACGAACGATAATTACGGTAGCTTAAAAGTTTTTCTCTTTTATATGGTAGTTTCCTAATATCTGTTTTTCCAATTATTTTCTTCTTTAAGGAATTCTTGGTGTTTTGATTGTGTGTTTAGTGATGGACATGTTTGTTTCAAATTGATAAACTTTGTATAGTATAGCCAAATTTGACTGTTCCGTCAATAATCAAAAAGTCCATAATTTGATCAGATATCGCTCGTTTAAACGATAAACTTCTTTCTTTTTTTTCCATTTTTTTTTTTTTAATTATTGAGAAATTTACTGCTTTACTTCGTGGTGTCCCCTTCACAAAGCTACCAATGATTTGTTAAATTTAGGTTTTGGCGGATGAAGGCACATTTATATGAAGGCAAATAAAATTATTGAATTTTATTGGAGGAAGGCATTTTATGCAAATGTGTTTTGGTAGGTAGCAAAATCTGAATGTTTCAGAACAACTAGAAAAAGAGATATGAAGAATATGAATGGGCTAACATTTTCCTCTAATTAACTAAGTAATTCTGAAACATTTTCCTGCTAAAAAAACAAAAAAAACAACTTTAAACCTAAATTACTTTGTGTTTTATTACATAACCTCTTCATCCACCAAACCCTTCATATATAAAACATAGATTTTTTATTCGTTTCAAACGGAAAAGTTTTTCCAGTATGGACTATCGTTGTTACCGATCCTCACATGATAGACTCATTTGCATCTGTCATTCCTGAACAGGATCTCATGATTTTACCGTCATATCCTTTTCTCTTATTCAAGGAAATTACTAATTACTCGATGCCTGGACTGGATCGACTCTTCTTAACTACTCTACTTAATGAGTGCTATATGCATTAATTAATTATTTTCCTTTAGCTTTATTAATTGGATTAGTTCCCTTTACAGAGCGGCTACATAGAACTACTAGAGGAAAAAAGTTAAGATACAGGTCTAATGACTAAACACTCTTTCTTTCATGAATCGATTTTTTTCCTGTTTTTTTTTACTTTTTCAAAAATAAACGAAATAAAATATCCTAAGCTAAACTATATGTGTGTATTTTTTTTTTTTTTCGTAAAAACAACTATTTAGGCGTGAGAGAGTGTAGAAATCGTTGAGCAGTAACTTGTTGGTCGAACAGGGAAAAAATTAAAGAACTTTTTTTTTAATTGATTTTTTTTTTTATTAGATTTTCTAAACGTATTTCTTTTGTTGTAAGGCCATATCAGCAGCTCACTTACCTCCAAGTCCACCAGCCCACCATGTCACTAATCTCTGAAAATACATTCCTGCAATTTCTGGAAAAATATTTGTTCAATGGGTTTTTCCTACAGTTTATCACGCCTAGTGTTATCCGGTCCTCTTCCACGTTTGCTTTCTAACTCTTACAGTCCTCTTTTTGCGAAGTCCTATCCCCCATATTAAACATCGATAGTTAGTTTGAATCGATTTTACATCTGTTTGTCTAGTAATAGTGTATCTCTAAAATCCTTCGTGGAGTTGGTTTTAAAAAAAAAAAAAAGTATAAAAATTTAAATATTTGTGTGTATGTTTGTGCGCGCGCGTGCACGTTTGTTTGTATATATGATTATTATTTTAACGCACACTTTTTAATTATTTTATTTTCGGAATGCATCAGTTCCCATTTAAAATTTAGATTCAGCTCATATTTTACCTTCCCCAATTTACTAGTACCGTTATTAACTTATCATTAACGTACTAGCATAATACTTTTAAGAAACGAGAAATTTAATTTTTAAGATGGACTTTAAGATGGAAATGCATTAGTGTTGTTAACACTCGACTTATGTTACCTTCAGTAAAATCACTAGGGATAGTTTTTCATCATTTATAGCCTAGGAAGATTGATTCATCCCTCTCAAGATCGCCTAAGGGTATGCCTGACGCAGTCGTTTATCTTCTGATATCGGAGATCGCTTGGAATATAGAAAAACCAATCGGATAGACCCCTCACCCCTCAATCTGCCCCTTTCTTCTTTTCTACTTTTATATCTGGACCAGAAACGGTGCATTGATTCGGAAAATTCAAGGGGCTGAGGAATTCCGAAAGGATTCTTAGTGGGTTGTTGCTTCAGTGTTTTTACTGAATTTTATTACCATTCTGTTTCTGTTTAATATAACTTTTTCCGCTTGTCGGTTTTATTGGATTTGATTATATTATTTTGGCGGTACTTTATTTCTCTCATTCTTATGTAGTTATAAAACAAAATAAAAATCTTTTTTATAAAAGTTATTTTTTTTTATTCAGGACCGATTAATCTATTATACTTTGTACAGCAATCTGATAGTTGCCATAAATGCTCATGTCATTTAAGAATATAATAACTTTTCTGTTTCGGCTGGACGAAGTGTTAACTATCATATCTGAAGTAATATATTTCGATTTAAGGATCAGCTTTGACAAGTAGGATTACATGACTGTTACTAAACGTAGGATTTCCTTCTGAATTTAGCTAATCAAGTTCTTTTTTATTTGTTTGCAATCCTATTTATTAGAGATGGGGCGACAAAAACGTTAGCACACTAGTCGGCTGGCCAAAAGGCCATTCAGACAATAAGCCGATTATTGCTACAGTTAGAATATTTGCTAAATCGGCTATGTTCTAGGTACTTTGTTTATAGCTTAATAGCCGTGCGGACATGCAGCTAGTATCCTTTTCAGTGTGCAGCAGTTCTCCCTAGCTGGATATACATGTATACGAAACAATAAGAAATCGAATAGTATCCGAAAGAGCTGGACTGCTATTAATGTAACATTCCTACTTCTATGTACAGAACCGAAACTGTGATTCTAAGAACTATTAGGTCACGTAAGTAATTTATTCAATAATGTAAATGGATTTTTTTTTTTATTAACATCATCTAATCAAAAATTAAAAAAAAAAAAAAAATGTTTCTTTTCTATAATTTAACAAATTGTAAGGCTGAATCTAAAATAAATCAATGAAGTTCCATTTTAAACATCCGATTTGTAAGCTTAGAATTATGAACATATCAAAGTGGCCGCCTGGTTGGTGATTTTTACAGACTAATCACTGACTACAAAAGAAGCAGATTTTTCCGTTTTTCTTGCCCATCTCTCCAATCTTGCCAATCTCCAATTATTAGTATTATGCCGATAAAAACTTCCATTGACTAAGAGTTTTATTTTGCACAAGGTCTATTGTAATAATTTAATGTTTCAAAGTAAATATATATATATATATATATATATATATATATATATAGTTATAGAAACCCAATGGTATTAAGGAATAATAAATAAATGTACACTATCCCCTCTCCTAGATAATTGTATAAAAGGGGCACCCCCACCTTCCTCGGGGACACTCTGCCTCTACCCGTTATGATGTCAGTTTGTTCCACGAAGTTTTGTAATAGGCTTTAAGTTTGTGCTTTTGCTTGATATAATGTATGTACTTCAATAAAATCTCTTTTTAAAAACTCAGTCCCGTGAACCATTTATTTAGCTGGCGCCCGAACGGAGGGACATTTGGAAGCGTTAACGTAACTTCGCGGCAGTTCTATCTTATTTCAGGTACAGAACAGCGAGACCTCTTTCCACTGGCATGAGAAGATTGGGAGCTGAGTACTAATACATCAGCAGATCTTCAAGTCTTTGGGAGCGCTTTGGTATTCCAATACCTTAACCAGAAGGACCTTCAACCTCTTTGCTAAGGAATCGACGGGAAGGAGCTAAAGGAGGAAGTCATCGAGAAGACATCGAAGACAACGAAGACATCGTTGTATCAAGAAAAAGTATAATTATTTTATTTTAATTTTTATTTTTAAGTAATTTTGTAATTTAAATATAAGTTAGTAATAAGTATAAGAATTTAAAATATTGATTTATCTTTATGAATGGTTTGGAAGAAAAATTAAGTAACTTAAAAATAACAGGTTCAACGTTAGTTAAAAAAGTAGATATTAATATGGCTCTTGAAATTAAAAATCACGATTTAGCATTAATCCCGGAATACGACGGAAATCCGTTACAACTAGTTGATTTTATCAGAAATAGCGAATTTTTATATAATTTATATTGTAAAGAGGACAATACTCATAAAAATACAAATCAAGCAAAATTAGTTTTAACAATTTTAAATAAATTAACAGGTAAAGCTAAAGTCGCCGTATACGATAAGGAATTTAATACCGTCAAAGAAATAATAAAATTCTTAAAAAGAAAATATCAGGACACGAGAACTAGGGAACAATTAATTTCAGAAATTTTAAATACGCGGAATTATCATAACGAGAACCCACTCGATTTCTTAGAACGACTGGGCCAAAAAAGATGCGATTTATACGCACGTATTTATTCAGACAATGAGATACTAAACAAACAGGACGAAATGTATAGGTATGACAAACAGATATCCCACCACGCAGTACATAGCTTACATCCGGCATTAACAGATTTTATTTATCACATTAAATTTGACTCGTTAGAAGACCTAGAAGAAATATTAAGAAACAGCGCGGCTCATATTGTACATAGACTTTACGGAGATAAAAAACAGTATAAGAATAACCCAACTCAAAATAATTTCAAAAAGAAAAATTTCGAAAATAATTTTAAAAACAAAGAGTACCGACCAAACTTTAACAACCACCATGATTATCAAAATTACAACCGACCCCATCAGTACCACCGCGAGCAATATACGTCGTATAATAACCCCAACACTACCGACAGCAACAGTATCAGCATGAACAAGGTCCAACCTCTAATTCTTATAACAATAACAACCAACATAACTTCCGGCCACAACAGCGAGCTATTGAATATACTACTCCGATTTATAACCAACCGTGGGACCCCCAGTCACAACATAGATTTTTTAACAAACCACCCTCCAGAAATTTTAGGCAACAAAATTATCAGCAACCCCAAATAGACTCCAACACTGTTTCAATGAGAACCGTTTCTAATAGAGTACACGCGATAGAAGAGGAAAAGGATAAACAGATAAAATTATTACAAGAGCGTATTGAATCTTTAGAAAAAAGACAGGATCATTTTTTAGAATTAGGCCCGAGCACAAGCAGACCTCCGGACCGGATATAAACAATTTAAATTCTAAACAGGATAAACAAATAGAAATTCATGACTTGAACTTAAATAACGATTTACCGAACTTAACTGATAGTATGGGAAATAAATGGCTAATTGATACGGGTGCCACAAAAAATTATATACACCCCGATCACATTCCACATTTCTCGGAAATTTCTAAAGAGGATTTTGCAATTCGAACACCTACGGGAACGGCGGAAGGATCACAAAGCGTGATAATTGACCTAATGCCCCTGATAGGAATTAATCAAAAAGTCAAATTTTTAATATTTCCATTTAGCGAAAGGTTTAATATTTTATTGGGCTACGAGACAATGAAAAAACTAAAATTAAAAATTAATTTAGAAAAAAATGAATTAAAATTTAAAAAGAAAAAATTCAAATTAGAAAATGACTTATTTTTTATTAATGATAAAAACGAAATAAAAAACTTAATTCGCCACGAACATATTAGTCCGGAAATAAAGGAAGAATTAATCGAAATTATTAGCCAACATGGCGAAGTATTAAAAAGGGACGACGAGAATTTAAAATCTACGGGATTAATAAAAACATAAAATAATAAACAAATGAAAATCCAATTTATACGCGTAATTACCGTTACCCGGAACAATTTAAAAAACAAATTAATGATGAAGTTCAAAAACTATTAAAAAGTAATATCATAAGACCTAGCAAATCGCCGTATAATTCTCCGCTTTGGATCGTACCGAAAAAATCAGACGCGTCGGGACAGAAAAAAATTAGAATGGTGATCGATTACAGGAAACTAAATCAGGCTACAGTAAAAGACAAATTTCCCCTACCGAATATCGAAGATTTATTAAATAGACTAAAGGGATCAAAAATATTTTCCACCATAGACCTCGCGTCGGGATTTCACCAAATCGAAATGGATAAAGATTCAATAGCTAAAACCGCGTTCTCCACCGAGAATGGGCATTTTGAGTTTCTACGTATGCCTTTTGGCTTGTGTAATGCACCCCCAACCTTTCAGAGAGCGATGACGATGATGATACAAAATATCCCCAATTCTATCATTTACATCGACGACATAATAGTCTACTCAAAAAACGAAAAAGAACATTTAAAAGATTTAAAAAGAGTATTTGAAGCCCTAAAAGAACATAACCTATCAATACAACTAGATAAAACCGAATTTTTTAAAACCGAATTGAACTTTTTAGGCTATATCGTAACCCCAGACGGATTAAAAACAGACGAGAAAAAGATAGAAGCAATTTTAAATTTCCCCATTCCGCGTAATGAAAAGACGACGAGACAATTTTTGGGCATGACGGGATACTATAGAAAGTTTATTAAAAATTACGCAAAAATTACCAGACCGATTTCTAATTCATTAAAAACAAAAATTTATGGCACAAAGGAAATTAAAGAAGCATGTCAAACTTTGACGGAAATGATGAGTAACACACCAATTTTAAATTATCCGGATTGGGAACGACCATTTATATTAACTACAGACGCCAGTAATAAAGCCATCGGAGCCGTGCTCTCACAAAAAGACGAAAATGAAATAGAACACCCAGTAGCATTCGCGTCCCGAGTATTACAAAATGCGGAATTAAATTATAGTTCAATAGAAAAAGAATTACTAGCGGTAGTATGGGCAACCCAACACTTTAAGCCTTATTTATACGGTACAAAATTTCTTTTATGCACGGACCATAAACCTTTAACGTGGATTTTTTCAATGAAAAATGGTAACACGCGCATAATGAAGTGGGTTTGGAAATTACAAGAATTTGAATTCGAAGTTCAACACATTCAGGGAAAAACAAATTACGTGGCCGATGCACTTTCCAGGGGAAGCGACGAATTGAATCATAATAGCGACGTGGAGGAAATGGACGTTGAAGAATTATTAAATCAGGAAATAGCGGACGAAAACAATTCCGAGTATGACGCGATAATAGAGGACTTAGAATTACCGCCGGAAGATGATTTAGAAACAATCCATTCCCAGGAATCTAGTAACGAACAAGTACGAATTTGTGAACCCGAAAAATGTATAAACATAGAAAAAAATCAAATAATTATAAAAAGGGGAAATACAAAAATCAATTTCACTAAACCATTTGGGAAACGCCGATACGAATTAAACATTTATGCTAAATCAGATATCGCTTCATTATTAGAAGAAATACTCGAACCTAATAAAACATACGGGATAATTTGTAAATCACCTAACGAAATAACCGAAAATTTATATGACGATTATTTTAGAACAATACAGCAAATAATAGAAACGGAATATCCATCGGTTAAATTGAAAAAATATAAACAAATTGTAAATGACGTCGAAAACCCGAATGAACAAATAGAAATTATAGATAATTATCATTTAGGCAAAACAAAGCATAGGGGTATAAACGAAACCTTCGAAAAACTTAAAAAAGAATATTATTTTCCAGGGATGCAAAATAAAATAGCCGAGTATATTAATAAATGCGAAACTTGTAAAGTTACGAAATATGACCGAAAACCTATAAAGACCAAATTTCAAATTACACCTACACCAGAAAGACCGTTTCAGGAATTAATGATTGACATTTTTAATTTTAACAACGCAACGCAATAATTTTCACAGCAGTAGACACATTTTCGAAACATTTATTTGCTCGAACCCTACAATCAAAGAACGCAATTAATATTTGTAACGCACTGACTAACTATATGACATACTTTCCCACACCTCTACAAATATCATTAGACCAAGGGACGGAAATGAAAAATAATTTAGTAAAACAGTTTTGCGACGAAAATAATATTACCTTACATTATACTTCAGCCAGCCACTCAAACTCTTTGGGATTATTGAACAGAGTCCACTCTACCCTAAACGAATTATTGAGAATAATAGGAAAAGAAAAAGATAAATGTTCTATGCAGCAGAAATTAAGATTAGCGGTAATAGCGTACAATAATACCTTAAATAATAAATTAAAATTAACGCCCAATGAAATTACTTTCGGAACCTCCAGATTAGAGTCAGACGAAAACACCGACCTGACGGAACAATACGTATTAAAATATCACAAGGACCAACAGTTATTACATAAATTAATTAGATCCAAAATAAATGACGAAAAAGAAACAAGGACTGAAAAATTAAATAAAAATAGAGAAGACCCTTTGGATATTCAACGACAATTAGGAGATGTAGAATATTTAAAAAATACCCAAGCAAAAATAAAGAGTAGAGACAAATTTAAAAAAGTAAATGTACTAGTAAAAGATAAGAGACCGATTAAAACCCATATTGACAATATTAAAAGGCCCACTAGGAAAAAGAGAAAAAAGAAACAATATATTTCAGACGACGATAATGAATCCATTCGCGTAAATATTTCGGATGTCTCGGATAACAATGACTCAGATAATGATTCTGATTAAAAATATTTAATTTTATTTAAACAATATAAAAATGTTTTAAAAATCTTTTATTTTAAAAAAAAATAATAAATGCAATGGTATTAGGAGTAATGTTTATGTTATATTGAAAGAATTATCTGTATTAAACTGACAATGCTGTAGTTTATTTTAATAAAGTCGGACTTTTGTATTTTGCTGTGAAATATTATATTCCATGTTAATAATGTAAAAGATCATTCAAAGCATTATTTTATTTCACGATAATATTCTGTCTGATTTATTTTGTAATTAATATTTTGGAGAACTATAATAAATATTAAGATACTATTATTTTGTCTTGAAATATTATTTTGATTGATCATTGAGAAAGGTATATTTTATTTTGAAATTATTATTAATTGTAATTAGAAGAGTGTTTGAATTATTATTTTGATTTAAAATATTTTAATTTAATTGTGTAATTTTGAATTTAAAAGTAGTATTTGTAATAGAAGAAAGTAATTCAAAGACTCTTATTTTATTTTCCTTTTGTTTAAATAATGTATAGATATGAATTGTTTAGTATTAAGAAATATCCTGTTATCTTTTAGTTATAAGGAAAATTGTACTTTAGCATGTAAGGAATTTTGTAATGTATAAACATTTTATAGTTTAAGCTTATTGTTAATATTAAGAAATGGACAAGGTCTAATCCTTTTGTTTATGACAATTGTATAAAATCCTATCCTAGCGTTAGACGTACAAGGTTTAATCTTTTTATTTTTCAAGTGTACAGATCCTGACTTAGTAAACAGGAAGTTCAAAGTATAATCCTTTTGTTTATAGGAAGTTGATAATTGTAACTTTTGTTTTCAAATGTTCAAATTCTAATTTAGTAAACAAAGTCTAATCCTTCTATGCTTGTATAAACTTAGAATAAGGTCCAAACCTTTTATTTTTATTGTATAGAATCTTACCTATTAGATATTTGTTCCATCGGAGACCTCGGAACTTGGGGGGGGGGAGAAGTTATAGAAACCCAATGGTATTAAGGAATAATAAATAAATGTACACTATCCCCTCTCCTAGATAATTGTATAAAAGGGGCACCCCCACCTTCCTCGGGGACACTCTGCCTCTACCCGTTATGATGTCAGTTTGTTCCACGAAGTTTTGTAATAGGCTTTAAGTTTGTGCTTTTGCTTGATATAATGTATGTACTTCAATAAAATCTCTTTTTAAAAACTCAGTCCCGTGAACCATCTATTTAGCTATATATATTTTTTTTTTTTTTTTTTAATAGAAATTTAAAACAAAATTGTGAAACAATGTAATTCTGTTGTGTAACACAAAAGAAGCTGGGACATAAACATATATCGAGCAATGAAATGTATATTTAGTTCACAAGAACGTATTCCTGGTTGCTGTCCTGGTATTCCCTAAAAACATAATTAAAAAAAAAAAACTTTTAAAGTCCTTCGCATGACGTACTACGAAACGGATATTAAAATAAATAAATGAACAGAATAGGCACTGTAATTTAGTAAATCATATTCTAAACAAATAGCTCTGCACAATATTTTATGTTCTCTTCAGTAGGTTGGTAATGCAACCCACCCTGTTTCCTAACGAACCGGTAACCGGGTTGCAAGGTTCCCCAATCAACTTAAAATAAATATTTGATTGAATTTTCAGGCTTTGGGTATGATGGAATTTGTAGGAAATTCTGATATTGATTTTAATTAAATTAGGCACGAATGCCTGATTGATGAACTGATCACGTTATTCAATCTTCCAAAATGTCGATAAGAGTTAGTTACTCCATATTTGTATAGTATAATTCTTTTCTTTTTTTTTCTCCTAAGCAATTTATCAATAAAAATATTTTCATTGATAGGATTAATCATTAATTTATTGTGAATTTTATATTTAGAGGATTACTAATAAATCGTTAGTATGTTTTACTAACCATGATTTTTTTAGTTAATGGTTAGTACTTAGAAAATAGGATTAATATAGAATCTATATTACTTCTTGTTCAAGCAGTGCAACAAGATTTAGCTTTACTTAACTTAAAATAAACTTCGACACAAAGTGACTCGCTGGATTCGCTCACTTTTCAATGGCTGGATGGATAATGATGTGAAATAATTGAATTGTTATTACTTTTTTTTTTTTTTGTCAATCTTCGGTTATTCATTTGTTTATACATCTTTATTTATTCGTTTAGTTGTTTTCAGAAAAAAAAAAAAAAATAACAGTTTTAAAGAGATTGCTATGAGTTTAATGAACTTCAGTTTTGTGTGTCTGTGTGTGTGTTACTGTTACTGACCTATTGAACGCACACAACTGGAAGGATTGGAGTGGATTTTCCTACACGACGGGTTACGTTGGTTAGGATCTACACACTATGTCGGCTCGGATCGGTACGCATTTTCCTTTCTTAGCAACATTAGTGAAAAATAAGTTCCGATGCGCTCCGCTCAGTTGTGTTTCAATAGCCTTTATAGTTCATTAAGGTCGGATTTCAGTTAGCGAATACATATGAACTCACTACCAACGATTCCATCCAAATTTTCTAGGACAGAGAAACAAACTAATAGGATATATGACCATCACTTATATAACTGAAAATACATAAAAGCGGACTGAAAAGGTGGATGAAATGAATGAATTGAAATAAATTTCAATCTTGGGCCATTGCCCCTTAAGAATAATATAATGGTGAACTAGCTGCCGTATATATAATTAAGGACACAATACAAGCAAGAAAAATACAATCTAAATTAAATTAAGAAATTTAAAAGAAACTTAAATTACATTATAAAAGTGATAAAAAGTAATATTACATTTTATAAAATACCACACGAAAAACAAATTATATCTTAACGTTAAGAATTAAAGATATGCTACGAAAACAAAAAAAAATAAGGAAAAAAAAATCAATGAAAAAAACAGTTACCAAAGCTCAAAAGTATATATTATCCGGACAAATAATGTATCTTGTCTGATACAATAATATAAGTTATGCCAAAAACAGTTATAAAAATATAGTGAAATAGTACAAAAATAACACTGTATAAAATCAATATTATATTCTGAAAATTCATATGCCATTTTAGAAAAAATATTTCCTGCATCGATATGACTGTTAAATTGAATATATAACAAGTAAACGAAAAGTCGGGCTTTAAAGCTATTATGAGTGGAGGAATGGCGAATGATGGAAGGGAGGGAGTTACAGAAGTTAGAAGCTCTCGAAATAAAGGAACGTTTTAAAGATGTGTTGAAGGGTTAGGTAGAGGTCTGAGGAACGGGATCTGGTGTTACGGGAACACACTGATAACTTTAATGTTAATGCTTTGAGGATATAGGGAGGTGATTGAGAGGAGAGTGATTTGTAAAGGAACGAACCAAGGAAGTATTGTCTTTTGGATAAGGAAGTAACCATTTTAATCTTGTGTAGTGGTGAGATACATGGTCATGGCCTGGTATCTCTAGAATGAATCTCAGGCGATAGTTCATGAGGATGAACTTTCTTAACTTTAACTTTATGTAAATAAATGCCAAAAAAGAATTACCGAAATCATTATTCCTCATGCCTTTAGTGTCATCTTTTATTACTGTTTAATCTAGCCAAACATTTGTCTTATTGTCGGTTTATATTCTGACTGTGGTGGATAAATAAATATAGTTAAAAGAGTCGTATCAGGTTTTTTATTTATTAATGTTTTTAATTGAAGGTTTGGTATTGGTTTATTTTAATACCTAATATCGTCAGTGTTTGACATATTTGGCGCTTTTGTGTTAAAATATTGGTTGATGCCGGTTATAATTGTGAGTATAAGAAGGAATTTAGCTGTTTTTTTAACACTGTTGGAAAACTGTAATCTTCAAGAAGTCTCCTCGACGCTCCTGTTAGAAAGTTAATGGGCCTTCAGGAGCTTGCCATCTGCCGGGTCCTTGTCACCTTCCCTCCCCCCTCTAGGATTTATAGCTTCGCCTTTGAAGAAACATTGCCTTTCTTGCTGTTCTAAGATTTTTTTGCTGGGATTTGTTACTTTCGTGTTGCTTATAAAAATATAAATAAATAGTCTTAAAACACTTCTGATGCCGACGAAATGTTTGTTATCGCATTTCTACACATTCTGATCGAGAGAAATTAAAGATATTTTTTGGAGTTAGGGACAATTAACACTTCCAAGTTTTTTATTAACATTCTTGGATGTATTAATTAAATAGCATTTTCATTAAAAATATTTGATTCGCAACCAATATTTCTTTTCTGTAGGATAAATATGTTAATAAAATAGTGAAGATTATTCTTTATATCTGAGAATGAAAACATGTTTGAAAAATGATGTAAAACAGCCAAAGAATCAAAATTTATTAAATACGAAAAATAAATTATAGTTCCTACGTATTACCCGTATATTTTACTCGATGAGAAGCATTAAATTTGAGCTATTTCGATTTGAAGAGGATACTATTTAATTTATAAATAAGTACCTTTAAGTTATCTGTATATTCTTTAAGTATTCTGTATAATCTGTTATCTATATATATTCTTTAAAACTAAATTATCTGTTTTTTCTATCATCTATTCTATTTTAATTCTTGTTTCGTATATAAAAATGTACAAATCATTTAGTGTTTTCTTCCAGCAGTAACCCTGTTGGAAGGGATTTTATTTATTTCTGTACTTACTCTGTACCATACTTTTAAAGTATACAATGTCCATGTAATTTTTAATTTTTTTTTTTTGGTTATTTTTTTACATATTACATATGTGGAAAGTTTATACAAAGAACAAGAAAAAAAAAAAAATTAATACAAAAATAAAATCAAATAAAGAACAAGTAGCTATACAATATTAAAATGCAATACAACCAAACAACAAAGTTATTTCATAATCAGAAATATTATTTTTTTAAAAAATAATAGAGAAAACTTAATGAATTTTTCACGTTTTAAACATTGACCATTCACCGGCCAATGTACTAGTTTCTTTACTGTTTTTGTTTGTAGTATAGTTCTGTAGTCAGTGAGTAGTCTGTATTCATATGTGATGTGGTGTATATTTTGTTCTTGAGTGAAATCACAAGGACATTAGAATGAGTCTCTTACTTTGAATTTATAAAAGTAACTGTTTACTGCCGCATGTCCTGTGATTCTTTGTGTAATGTAGATGTCAGTCCATGAGTCAGATTTAATTTAGTCTCGTGAGTATGTAATGGAATTATGTATGTGTCTTCCCTTGTGTGTTGTGTTCCATAAAAATGTATTTTATTTTTAATTTTGTTTCTCTTTTTACTATATTACTGATTTAAATTTATTTTATTTCATATTAAATATTGTATAGATGAAGGTTTGGATTTTTTATTATACATACTATAAGAATAGAACCATTGCCATTCATATTAAGTATCGTCCTTATGTGGGGCGAATCGTAATATTTATGGGATAAAAGCTTTTCCAAAAAAATAAAATAAAATAATATTTTACAATAGTTTTTTAGGGGGGTTGCCTTCGCAAAACATAGGGAGAAGAATGATTTAGAATATTCGCATATTGCAAATTCCTGAGCCCTAGACTATAAAAGGCCCCTTTATCTGCCCCTGACTAGATTATATTCTCAACAATAAAAAGAATGCTTTTCAGCTGAAGAATGACTGATGGTACTCTTCGCTCTTCAGACCTAGCATAAATAGATATAAAGAAGGAACGCAACAAAAAACATTAAATGTATCTTTTTTGTAATACATCCTCTTCTATTTAGACAAAATTGAATGTCACTTCTCTAAGTACTATATAGTTTTTTCTCTAGAATACATTCTTTTTTTCTTTTTTTTTTAATCTTTGTCCAATTTTAGTTGTGATGTATGTACATTGTGTATACAAATTTTCTTAGCAGGTGTTCATTTTTCTATTGGACAGCTGCATTTTAAAGAAATATAGCATAGAGACCTTTATAGTGGAATAATTGTAAAGAATATTTTAAGTTATTTAATATAACTTATATACCTAATAAATTATCATCAATAAAAAAAAAAAAATCTGACTTTGTTTAAAAGGCAGAATCGTTTCGAATTAGATATTTTCATATTATCTCCTCTTTTTCTTGTCTCTCGGTGTTTCTGGTATCCTAGATTCCATCCTTTAAACAGTATACTCCTATACAGCTGCATACTTACCCATCTTTGCATCGTTATCACTATGATAAATCCGTCGACTGATAATACATACCTGTATTCAGTAAATTATAGTTATTACATGCCTATTTCAATAATGGTCTCAACCTTAAAGCATTTATATAAATCCAGTTAAATAACTTTCATCCTTCCTCATGAACTTCCTATCTTGAAATTCATGTGGATAAACGTTTGCTAGGATTCCACGACCCGAAACCGATCGTATTTTTCTACTTTTTTAGCATTTACTTCACAAGCTTTCTAAACTTCCATTTAATTACAAAATATTGATTACACTAACTATAACTATTCAGAAATACGGAGTTGGGCTTTGGGGTCTCTAGCTAGCCATCCCATTCTTCTTTTATCCAATCATTACAACCCAAAATCCTTCGTAAAATCCTCAATGCTCCTTATTATGTCTCAAATAAACTTTTCTGTAATAATCTCCATGTCCCATATGCTGCATGCACAAACTAAAACTCTGTAATATATTAATATGTTATAAATTAATAGTTACTTGTTGAGTTAAATGTTTTAGTTGTCAAACCTGAAGATAGGATTCATTTTTTTTTTTAAAGCATATTAAATATACAGTGGAGTCTCACTTATACGAAACTCACTTATAAGAAACATTCAGTTATACGAAGACTTTTTCGTTCCCCGGCGAAACTCCATTTAATCCTGTGTAATGAATTATTCACTTGTGCGATATTCAGTTATACGCAACATCCACTTATACGAAAGTTAATTTGTTCACCTGGTGTAAATACTATTCAGTTGTACGAAGAGACAGCAGTTTTTCCTCGAAATGTTTAAAGACTTACCGGTTGATCCTAGTTTATTATTGACACTATGTACACACTCAGAACGTTTCATTAATCAAGTGCACAAGCTATGCAGTTTACAGCAGTATCTTGGAACGCTGTTTAGCCTATTACAATACAAAAGTGCTTTCATAATCCGGAGTACATAAGGAAGGATATGTCGACGAATCAAGTGAAGCGAGAAATGGTATAGGCACCTTTGAAGAACCTCCTGAGTGATCCAACGTTCACCCAGGCGTAACACTCGAAAATTTAGTTGAATTTGACAACAATTTGGCTGTCTGTGTACTCCAAAGTGACCAGGAGATCGTTGCCTAAGTCACAAAAATCGAACAAGGTCTTAACGATACCGATTCCCAAAGTTCTGACGACGAAGAACCAATATTTACCCAAACTGTCGCTGCATTTGAGGTTGTAAAACGTCCATAATTGAATGTGAACTGCTGCTATGTAACGTAGCTTGCAGACAAATTAAGCAATCTAAAATTACGGAATTTTTAAGACAAAATGAATATGTACTAATATTTTTCAAAAAATGAGGTATGTGATGATTATTTAAATTCTTATCTTGCTTTCTGTTTAAGTTTATTTTAATTATTTTTTATTTAAGTATTCATATACATACATACATAATATGTACAGATTTACAAAATACACAATATGTACATAATACATGTAATACATAAATGTAATATGAAACTTGAAAATATAATAATGTATCTAACAACAAAAAAAATGTACAAACAATAAAATGGTGACTTTTTTTTATGAAGATTTTTTTTAAATTTTAAAATAACCACGATACCTAGTACTATTCAGTTATAAGAAGTATTCGCTTATACGAAACATTTTCCGTTCCCCCTCACTTTCGTATTAGTGAATACAGTGGAGTGTATTCATAAAGGAGTAGAATGCCGAAATTTAATTATTTGTACATCATGACGTTGTTTTTTATTTTTATTTTTTTCTTCATAATTACCAAAGTGGTTTTAATAGTTTTTTATAGTAAATAATATATCTTTTTCATGTTTCTTATGACAACATTTTTGTGTAAATTTTCTTTGATATCAAATTTGATTAATGATTTAGAATTTTTTGTTTTCTGTTTAATCAAGGATTTGTAGCTTTAAAAAAAGATTTTTTTTTTCCCTATTCATCATCTTAAGACGCTTTAAGGTCTGTTACCAGAATGAAGTATTAAATATGTTTATTATATAAATATAATACTATTTACCATGTTCTGTATGATTCATTGCGTAATAATCGTTTTGTATTTGGTTAATATTAAGGCCAGTGCAATTCATTTTGAACTAGATATGAATGAATTAATTCTGCCATTGGACAGCCGTCAGCTAGTAAAATAGTCTTGCGACTTTTTTCTAATGCAAAAAATTGAAAGTGAACTCGTAAACAACTTTTTAATGCTTGGATACGCTTCTATTACTCATTAATTTTAGGGATAACTTAAAAAAAAAAAAAAAAAAAAAAAAGCAGGGGAAACGTTGTACCATTTAGACGTTAGACATATTGTGAAAGCTTTACATTAGTTGTTTAATTGCTTTTGTTTTATTTCTAAAACTTTTTATTATTATGTTTATTTAACAAGAAAAATATGAAGATAATAAATTCTAATAAGGAAGAACTTTTACCCTAAGAATAACACGAAGGTACATCAGTTCGTAATAGCTATCGCCTGGTTACGATAATTTATTTTTAATATCATCTATAAATTACATAATCTTCGACATTTTTTCGATTTGCTTATTTATTTTAGAAATACTCAATACAATTAACTAATCCGTTACTAAGCATTGAGAATCCACCTGATCATGGGTTTATCATGCTGCGGTCTAATTGTTTAATCGTTTTAACATGGTTGAGCGTGCTCCTATTGGCATTCGTCTGGTTCGTGGAGGCGCATACAAATTAGGCATTGTGCAGTTATTCATGTATTCATCCCTGAGTTTGAGAATCCAAATTGAATTTTTGAATCTAACAGTAATATTTTTTTAACGTTTCAAAATCATTTTAGTTCCATATACAATACTCAATAATTGTTTGAATACATAAATATTCTTTATATATTTTAAAATATATATATTTATAAAATTTGAAAATGGTCATGAAATTCTTAATTGTTGATCTCCTTTTAAAACTTTTACTTTTAGGAAGAAATACCTCCTTTAACATAACATTTCGTTTCAATTTTTAATACAGTTCTGATTAGTAGATATGAATACCTCATTAAATTAAAATAATTAAACATAACAATTGAATGGATCCGCCGAAAAACGTTCTAAGCGACAAAATTTTGAAGTGACAATTTTAAAGTTTTTTAAATGTATTATAAATAGTACATCATAGTATGATATAGCAATCCATTATGTTATTATTCATGTAAATATAACAAATTACAAGGTGAAAAAAAAACTAACTTACAAAACTAACAAGAACTTTAGATTATGATTTTCTTTCACTGATTACTCAAAATTTTGTTTGTCGCTTAGAACGTTTTTCGGCGGATCCATTCAATTGATTGTTTAAAATTAGCCAATTAGTCGGTTAAACTCTAAAATGTTGTGTTAAAGAGAGTCTGACATTTTGGAGTCCTGTAGGGAAATAATAAATTTCGTTTTATTGTATCATCCATCTACTTTCTTGTCAATTTGGGTTTGTACTAGTGGTCATTATCATACTGCTAATTTATCATTTTACCAAAAAAATATCAGGGATTATCTCAAATTTCAATACAATCCATTTCAATATCATTTTTCACAATGGTATTTAACAGTTCTTCAGAGAACATGCACTATCTAAGTTTTTTTAACTACGGACTCAAAATTTTTCCCGCCATTTAAGCCTAACAACTTATATTTATTTTATTTTTTCTTAGAAGTGATCAAAATATTCAAAAAGTAAGGAAATTTAAAAATAAAATAAAATAACAGCTCTCTGGATTTTTTACTCCTGAATTCACTCCATTTTTTAAATTTTAAAAATATTATAGTAGTGAGAAGTGACGATCGTCGGAAGACTATGTGTTTCAGTGCTATCTATTGTCCCAGAAACACAATGGTTTTATCCCTCTTGGCCTTAAGGCCCGGAGAACCCTCTTTTCTTTATTTAATTTTTTTTTATAAATTCGAGCAGGCATTTTATAGGTAAGATATACCGATTCTATTTTAGCCATGTTGACTTGAACAATTTTTATTTTATTATATTTGATATTTTTCAAACAGGTTATATATGGCAGTAACTGTTTTAACACAAGGGAGTATTGTTAAGGTTGAAATAAAATAGGACTGTTACATAGATGCATTCGCAATACATACTTTTCAGATAAATATCTATTTCATCAAAAAATAAAATTAACTTGAATATTCATTTATAAAAATTATTTCAACTTTTTCTCCTCTCCTTTTATCATTAGATTTATTCAGGAATATAGAAGGGTGAAATAAGTTTACACTTCCAACCTGTGATCCTAAGAACACCTTAATAAGTACACTTTATTTTTTTTTTTCTTAGTAAGATGATAAAATTTACGATAAGTGGAAATATTACATAATGTAAAATTTGAAAACAACACAGCTACTGTTATGCATGCGAAAGAAGTATAATTTTTATACAATTTATAAGAAAAAAAAATTCTAGGTTTGATTTCGAGAGCCAGTTTGATTTTTTTGGAGGGTTTGACGGTTTCATTTTTTATTTTCACGATTGCATAGTATACCCCTTGATTTTTTTTATAGTAGTTTATTCTAATTCATTAAGAATGCAAATGTAACATTTAGAGAGTTTGGTAAAACTGGTTCATGACAATTTTATTGCTATGATAAATGTTGGGAAAATGTGGCTAAATTGTCAGCTACATTGCTTTATATATATATATATATATATATATATATATTTTTTTTTTTTTTTAAACGTACATTTAACGTAATTTTAGATTTTTCTAAGCAGGTTCGTTCCTTCTAAGAAATTAAGATTTTCCGTTTTAAAGGGTCGAGTTATGGTTTTTCTATCAACTATATAAGACTTTTAATTTTAAAACAATAATACAACATAGAATAGAATAGAAAAATAATTTTATTCTGGGACAAAGTCCCTTAAGTTTTTTATTTTTATATTTTTTTTTCTTTAATTTTTAAGTCAGGGTGTCAATAACTATCTGGTTATTGAATATATATATTTCTCATTCGTATGTCTATCTTTAATTATTGGTGTAAAGTACTTACTCGGTAATGTTGTGGTGTTTGATGGCGATGCCGGTGAGGAAGAGGAAAGGGAGGCAGGCGCCTACAGCCAGGATGCTTAGTGCAGCGAGGACTGCCTTCGCTCTGGAGACGGTGCACATGCTTGTCCTCTTCAGCGGGTACCGAACCGCGATGAACCTCTCTACCGTGAAGGCCACGATGAACCAAGGGCTCAGGAAACCGAAGACCTGGAAGAACCACGAAACTTGAAATTAAAGAAAGAATTAGACTATGTTTCAAGCTAAAGATAATTACTCAAAGTCTAAAATAGACGATAGTTAAGTGAAAATGATATTACACAATTTTCGAGCATGCAATAAGAGAACTGGTGAAATGAACCCAGATTTAAAATACAAGAAACTGCGTGTTGTTCCGACTACTCCAACATTTACGTTCAAAGCTCCAAATAAATTACTAAGGACCTATTTATATCACAATAATTAGATTCATTAGGACATAGGGAGTTGAACTTTGGGACTCCACTAAACCTTCTAATCCTTCTCTTATCCAATGTTAACAATCCGAAATCCTTCGTAAAATCTTCAATACTATCAATCCTCCTAATTATGTCAAAAATAAACTTATCCATAAAGATCTTAATTTTTTATATGTTGCTGATTTGGCCCTAAACAGATAACTATCCTTTCATACTAAACTCAAATCCACTAGTCTCTCGGCTTGTTTCCTACTCCATTCCCCATAACTCTCCAAGGCGTCTAAAAATAAGACTCGTGTGAAACTTTTATTGAAGTGCTACTGATGCGTAGTTCTTTTAGAGTATAACATGTCATTATACGAGGGTGAATCAAATATAAATGGTAATTTTCAAAATTATATTTATTGAATAATATTATACAGAAACTATACCTTCAACATTTTTCAATGTAGTCTCCTGCATTATCTACACACTTCTGCCACCGATTTGGAAGCTTGAATATTCCCTGTTCATAAAAAGACTGAAGGCGAGTTTTTAACCATTCGCGCCCGTGCCTTTCGACGTCTTCATTGTTTTCAAATCGTTTTCCTCCAAGATTTTTTGAGGCGCATCGTCACATGTGATGAGACGTGGGTCCACTATTACACCCCCGAATCGAAAATGGCAAGTAAGGAGTGGCGAAGGAAGGATGAAGGCTGCCCAGTGAAAACCAAAACTCGTCTCTCAGCCGGAAAAGTTCTTGCAACAATTTTTTTTGACTCAAGGGGAGTTCTACTCATTGATTTTCTTCACGATCAACGAACAGTGAATGCGGCTTACTACTGCCAGGTGCTACAGTCAGCAAAAAAAACCAGTTACCGGAACAAAAGACGAGGTGTGCCCATTAGAGATGTCATCCTTCTCTATGACAACGCAAGGCCCCACACCGCATTGTTGACAAGGGATAAATTGGAAGAAATGGGCTGGGAAACTCTCGAACACCCTCCTTACAGTCCAGACCTGTCCCCTTGTGACTATTTTTTGTTTGCGCCCCTGAAAGAATCACTTGGAGGAAAACGATTTGAAAACAATGAAGACGTCGAAAAGCACGTGCGCGAATGGTTAAAAACTCGCCCTCAGTCTTTTTATGAACAGGGAATATTCAAGCTTCCAAATCGGTGGCAGAAGTGTGTAGATAATGCAGGAGACTACATTGAAAAATGTTGAAGGTATAGTTTCTGTATAATATTATTCAATAAATATAATTTTGAAAATTACCGTTTATATTTGATTCACCCTCGTAATCACTATCAACACATTTACTTGATGTATAAATTTTATACAGTTGTAAATATAAATAAATAGGTTAATAAAAAAAATGAAAACTCTTATTTTCGAATTCACTTGGATACATACACATGTCAAGTTGTTCTTTGGATTTTATTGACATATAATTGTCAAAATTTTCCTTCAATTCACTTGCATAATATGTATAGAGTTGTAGGAAGTATTGTCTTTGGCTATCAGAATAATCAATAACAGTCAATAAGAGTTTTCAGATCTTATGTGAGGTTAGATAAACATTATAAAGAGAATCATTGGTCACTTCAGATTTAGTTCGAGGCCATTACGCTGTTCTGAAATAGCGGTTATGTAACGGCAAAATATAGTAATTTTTAGTTTAGAGCGCTATCAGAAACACCTCCGACTTAAAAAGTTGTGTAATTACTATGCGTACTTTCGCAATGTCATTATTTTCATTCAAATACCCATTTTTCAATAAAAGTTTCAAATATTGAAATTAATTTTTTGTAGTATAAGTTTCTTATACTCTTATAAGTTTCTTAGATCACCTCTTAAATTGCTATTTCTGCTTTTTGTCATAGATCTTCCGGAACAGCGATTAGTTCTATGTAGTTTTTTAAAAAGAGGGAGAATAATTGGAGAATGCAAAATACTGCTAAAATCGGTAGTAATGAATTTAAAAGATAAAAAGCTAGGATAAAAAAATTGTTGATTGTTAGTAAAATATGTTTCAACACTAAACTAAGCTATAGTATTTCTTTCGTGAAAACTGGCCCAGTAATAATTCACATGAACCTAACTAGGTTAGATGGTTATTGACAGTGCGCGGTCTGGCCCAACATTATTCACACCTATTAGAACTAATTGGATCAGTATATCCTCATGTGACTGTGTCATTCCTCTTACAACAAAACATCGAACACACGAATTACTTACGATAGTACTTTAGAAGCTTAATGCTGTCGAAAATGTAATGCTTATCATTGTGATTGGCCTCAATCGCACTTGAGGAATTATGAACTTATGAATTGGAGAACTTATGAATTGATAAAATATTAAGTTGTGTGTTTGGTGAATATTATTAAATAATCTTAAATAAGCCTGGGTTATTTTCTCATAGTACTATTGAAATACATTTATTTGTATATTTTTCAGTTTTCTTGTTGTATACTTTTCCTTCATTAAATTTAATTTGTGTGAATAATTAATTTATAAATATAAATAATGCCTTATAATATATGATACAAATATTAGTATATGTTAAACAAAAACCTGGAATGTCTCTAAGTAGCCTCTTCCTATTTGGACTAATGAAAGTCTACACTATCTTCCCCGCTTTCATTATTTTTCACCTCACTGCCCAAAGTGTCCAGTTTCCTCCTGTTCATCACTCTAATGGATGAGATGCGCAAGATATGCTAGCGCTGAACACCATGGTCTGCAATAGGTAAATGGAAAATGCGAAAAGTAATCGTAAAGTCTCTTATATGCGTACGATATATTCAAAAGAAAAACTAGAACAGGCAATGGGAAACGGTGGGATGAGCTACGGATAATTCGGAAAGCAAAATCCTAATTCTTTCAAGGAATGATGAAGAAGATGTTAAAATGTTTTTTTTTAATGGGGAGGTCCTAGATGTAGCAAACGAGTATAACTACTTGGGAACAATAATAAATAAATCTGGTGGTAAATAGATCATGTATATATTTATATCTATGATCCTAACATACGGCGGTGGGAGTTGGGTGACAAGCTGACAAGCGTGTCAGCTATATCATCGCTGCTGTGATGAAGTTATTAAGCAGAACAGCTGAAGAAACTAAGGGAGACTGCATTAGGAACGAAAGGATCAGGGAACGATTTGATGCATCCGTTTAAGACAGTCATGGAAAATAGAGTACTAAAATGGTCTAGACATGTCTGTCGGATGGAGCAATACCTACAAGTAAAAACCAGGCGAAAGGATTTCCTGTCATATAGTATATCGAGAGGATTGGGGGGTAAAAGAAAGTAAACCCACATGAAATGAAGCTGCTTTGCAATGACCGAGAGGTTGGGCCTAGTGATGGGTCTTTCTGAGTGAAAGGGAACTTGGAACTGGTTCCAGCCTTAAACCGGTTTGGAACGAGACGAACTACCTAACTTTTTCGTTCCAACTGGAACGAAAACCAACGCCAAAATATCTCCGGTTTCGTTCCGTTGGTTTAGATAGGGTATAGATCGCATTTCCCGTTTCGTTCCACCCAAGGTCGTTCCGACTGCTGATCTCTTCCTCCCTCCTTCACTTGATCCCTTCCATCCGCTCAGAGCCCTACAGCCGTTGATCTACTACTCTTGGTTCCCTCCCCTTCCTTCCATCGCCTCGCCATACTGCGCATAGGCATCTTCAAAATAAACCGCTTTCTGTGAAATTTTCTGTTCTACCGACAGAGCTTGGCTATCTCTTTCGGATTCAAATAAATTTGGTTTTTAAGAATCAAAGGCAAGCTGATCATGCAAAAAGTCTTGTAAAAGATAGCTTGATTGGTTTAAACTTCCACCGGTCGCGCCAATTTTCGAAACAAGAGCGGTCGCGCGTTGTACAAAGTACAACTCCCTGCGTTTTTTTTATCCCTTTTTGTCCAAATTTTGTATGAAATCTATTAAGTAAAATATTTTGACCATTCTACATTTAAAAGAAAGTATATGTACAAAATATTACCTGAGAGAATAATATTTTGAACGTAAATGAAAAGTTAATTGAAAATAATTTTTTTTTTTCTCTCTTTCATATTTCGATTCACACCTGTTATTAGGGTAACAATCAGTGAATGTGATGAAATTGTAATATTACAGGCCTTGTACGCGTGTGAGAGACTAGCACTCAATAGTACCTCCTCCTGGCATGGGTTAAAGAGATTTATTTGAGCAAATCTCTCATCCAGCTTCTTTTAAGCCTTCTGAGAGTATTTCCAGGTATGTCAGTCGTGGCCATGTCATTAATGAGTATGTTGTTATGTCCATGAAGTCTGTCATGAAATCGTCTATAAAGGTCATGTATATGTTCCTTTACTGTGGGTATTTCTAGATTAGTGTGAATTGTGTGGTTTGAAACGTACCAAGGTGATTTCGTGATTAGTCTAAGTAATCTTGATTGGAATATTTGTATTTTTTTAAGGTGTGTATTTTTTGCTGTCCCGTATATTTGTGAGGCGTATGTCCATATGGGTTTAAGTAAGTAAGTGTATGTATTCAGTCGTTGTCGGAGTTGTAATGTCGACCGTTTATGAAGCATTGGATACAGAAGTTTTAATCTCTTGGTTAGACTGAGACGTTTTTGTTTTACGTGTGGGCCCCAGGTCATTCTTCTATCAAATGTAACTCCTAAGTAATGAATTTCGTTTGTTTGTGGTATGGGTTGATTGTCGATGAAGACAGGTGGACAAGAGTCTTGTCTGAGTGTAAAGGTTATGTGCTGTGATTTGGTGTAGTTTAGTTTTATTTTCCATTGTTTGAACCAGTCTTGCAGTATTGTTAAGTGGTGTTGAAGAGTTAATGATGCAATTGTGGGGTCTTTATGTCTAGTTAATATTGCTGTGTTATCAGCGTATGTTGCTGTCAATGTTTAAGGGCTAAGTGGCATATCGTGAGTGTAAAGAATATATAACAGTGGAGCTAGTATTGACCCCTGTGGTACTCCGGCTTTTACTGGATAAATAGAGGAGATTTCTGAACCTTGTCGGACAGAAAAAAATCTATCAGAGAGAAAAGATTGTAGGATCAGATAATAGGTAAAAGGAAGAAGATTTTTCAATTTAAAAAGAAGTCCGTCATGCCAAACTCTGTCAAATGCTTGAGCTACATCTAGAAATGCCCCAGTAGCATATAGTCTTTTCTCGAGTGAGATTGATATGAAATCCGTTACACGGAGTAGTTGATGAACTGTTGAATGAAATGAACGAAATCCAAATTGATGTGTAGGCAGTACTTGTTTATCTGTCAGTATGTCTAGTATTCGTCGGTAAAATAATTTTTCAAAAACTTTAGAACACAAAGGAAGTAGGCTAATTGGTCGGAAAATGATAAAAATAAAAATATAACTAGATAAATTTGTATTTATAATATTATGATCATATATAATTATTTGCAGATCTATAAAATGGTTGTTTTTATGATTATAAATTGTAAATAAAGTTCTTTGAGGATTAATTTTTATTAATAAAATTTAGATATCCACTGGCTGCCCCCCTTCCTACTCCCCCCCTCCCCGCGTCATCTCTATTACTACCCTCTACATAGGTTTCTGTATTATGATCTAGAACATCTTCTATTTCCTCTTTACTCAATTCCAAATTTTTATTTGATTGTACGATTGTTTATTTTTCCCTCGTCTAGTTCTGCATAATTCGAGGAATATATTCCAGTTTTATAGGTTTCCACCAATTCAAAACATTCCGAATATTATCGCTGACTAAGATAAAAAAAAAGCAAAAATGCAAAAGTATCCTATTTGCATTATATCGAATCCAACTGATTGCCGAGAAAGGTACGAAAAAAACAACAAAAAAACGAGAGCGGTAGCTTGTTGTACTTTGTGCAACACTGAGGACTAAATATTTTTTAATCAGGAAAATATCCCTCCTACATCTTTGAAAAGTTACTGGCGGCAAACAGAGGAGTATATCGAGGGATAGCTAAAGCAAATTTTCCGGGAAGCTCATGGAAGCGAGAGAGAGGGAGAGAGAGAGAACAAGTCGAGTGTTGTACAAAATACAACGGCGCGACCGGTGGAAGATTAATTAAAAGCAAAATGGGTCAATCCATACAGGGTGCGAGAAATGTTAATGCCTGTGGTTCAATAGAATGCAGAAACCTTTATTGAATAAAACTATTTTAAAATAGTACAATTTTTTTAATAACTTTACTTAGCTATTTAAACCTTCCTAATATTATAGTATCTATAAATTTCTTAATTATAAAATAAAAGGTGATTAACAGATAAAAGATCTACTAATTACGCCTATACTGCTGATAGGACATGACCGGCCACTATCAGAAAACTATTTGAAAATTGAGGAATAAACTTACTACCAATTTAATAAATAGTATTATCTTTAATGGCGGTCAAGTATTGAATTTCGACTTGTCTTGAATAGTAATTGTTCTTTCCTATTCTAGTTAGATTATATTATGATATTAATCTCCAATAAATAACAGCTAAATCCAATGCAACTGTTTAATTTTCATCTGAAGAAGTTAAAGGGAACCTATTGTATTTGTTAAAGATGAAAGTACTGGAGCGCCTTCATATATTGACAATGGGAAAGTATTATTTTCATTATTATTTGTTGTCGATAATTTTAATTTATGTTGCTTTATTTTTTTATACACAAGTTATTGTTAAAGTTACTCCCTTATATTGGGAAATAAAGAAATTAGTGAAATAAATTTGTATGGAAGGTAAATAAAATATGTTCTTTCTATGGGCTACTTCATATAAATAAACGATAAAGGAAATAAAAAATTGTTATATTGCTCATTAAAATTATTAAATAATTTCTTAAATTAGTCCACTCAACGTTTTGACTTAGAAACAATACAAACTAAGAATATTAAATTGTTTAAGAAATTCTTTGGTATGAAATATTTCGGGGAAGTTCGTTTCCTTCAATGTATGATAGACCCATGGATAGGTAACTTAGTGCCCTTATCCTAAGTAAATATTAGACCATATTTCCTTCAGCGTTTATGTTTATTAATATATTTTATACTTCTATTTCTTGATAAATATAATATAAAGATAGTGAATCTACTTTGCCAGGTCAACTTGATATTTTTCTTTCTGCAAATAATTTTACTGATTAGATTTTTTTTTTTTTTTTTTTTTTTTTTCCATTTATTGGTATTTACAACTGTACAAAATAATATACAACAAGTAAATGTGTTGACAGTGAATACAATGGCATGTAAATAACTTGTGAAGAACTACTCACTAGTAGCACTTCAATAAAATCTACACTAAAAGGTCTCCAGGCCATCTTCTTTTCAGACGCCTCGGAGGATTATCAGGGATGGAGGAGGAAGCAAGTTGGGAGACTAGTGGATTGGAGTGGTTATGGAGCTTACTATGGAAGGATAGGTCTCTGGTTTGGGCTAAATCAGAAACATATGGAACATTAAGATCTTTATGGATAAGTTTATTGGTCACATAGTAAGGAGCATTGAGGATTTTTCGAAGGATTTTGGATTGCAAAGATTGGATACGAGATGAATTGGATGGTTTAGTAGAGCCCCAAAGCTCAACTCCGTACGTCCAAATAGGTCTAATCACTGTCAAGTAAATGAGTCTTTTGTAATTAATTGGGAGCTTTGAACGTTTGTCCAGTAAATGTTGAAGTAGTATGTAACGACGGGCAGTTTCTTGTCGTTTTAGTCTTGTATGTGGATTCCAAGTAAGAAGTTAGTCCAAGTGGAGTCCTAGGTAGCTGATCTGTTCAACAGGGATTAGTGGAATATCATTAAAGGATACTGTAGGGCAGGATGTTGTAGGTTTACGACGAAGGGTAAAGGTTATTTGATGGGATTTGTTTGGATTTATTTTGATTCTCCATTTTTGACACCATTCTTGAAGGTTTAGGATATGGGATTGGAGTGTTTGAGAGGCGATAAAGAGATCATTGTTTACTGATAATACACATGTGTCATCAGCGTAAGTGGTGAGGATAGTGGTAGGATGAGTTGGGATGTCAGCTGTGTACACTGTGTAGAGGATAGGACCTAGGATACTACCTTGAGGAACTCCGGCAGACTGGGTAAAGAGGGGAGAATAGGAAAATTTATGGTTTACTTTGAAGGTTCGGTCACTGAGATAGGATATAATAATAAGGAAATATGTAGAAGGTAGGAACTGACGGAGTTTATACAGCAGTCCCGGGTGCCAGTCTCGGTCAAACGCTTGTTCTACATCAAGAAAGGCTCCCGTGCAGTACATTCCGCGCTCCAATGCAGAGGAGACAACGTCCACCACACGATGACATTGCTGGATTGTTGAGTGTGATGTTCGAAATCCAAACTGGTGATCTGGGATTACATGATAGGATTCTAGGATAGGATACAAACTTTTTAAAATGAGTTTTTCTAGGATTTTACCCATGATTGGCAAGAGAGAAATAGGACGGTATGAGGATGGGAGCTCAGGTGGCTTTTTGGGTTTAGGTATCATTTTAACTATTGATAATTCCCAGGAATCAGGGAACTATGTGGTGCGGATTACAGCATTATATATGTATGTTAGGAATAGGATGGCTTTACGAGGAAGGAGTTTAAGGATGTGGGATGTAATTAGGTCGTGTCCAGCAGCTTTGTTTGAAGGTAATCTGTGAATTATGTTTAATGTTTCTGAAGGATAGAATGCTTTAGGGGGAGGAGACATTTGGAGTGGGACGTTGATTTCTGCTTCAATATATTCTAAGTGAGCAAGATTAAGGATATCAGGATGTGGGTTAAAAGTTTGGAAAAGGTGCTGGCCAAAAATGAGTGATTTTTCATCGTCAGATTTTGACCATGTTTTGGCTTCGGTTAGTAGAGGATGATTACAGTTTCTGTAGTTCAGTAGTTTTATGGTCGTATTCCATAAAGATTTGTCGGTGGTGTTAAGATTTTCTGTGTTGTAATGTAATTTTTGAATTTTGTATTTTTTAATTTCCGTCCTAAGTTTGTTTGTTAATTTGCAGTAATTATTCTTATCTGATGGATATCTACTCCTGTGCCACTTCGCTCTTGCTCTACGTTTTTCTACTATTAAGTCGCGATTATAGTGTGGCAAGTTAGTCTGAAAAGGATGTAATTTTTGTCTGTGTGAGGTGTTATCGTTAATGCTGATGGATATTGATGTGTTAAGTTTGTCAATGGCAGTGTCGATATCATGTTTTGTTTTGAGAGGAATTTTCAAGTCTATTTTGTTTTCCAAATCGTAACGAAATTTGTCCCAGTCTACTCGTCCTGTAATCAGTCTAGGAGGAGAGGGTTTCGGAACAGGATATGAATACAAGTGAAGCAGAACAGGACTATGGTCTGATGAAAGGTCATCCAGGGATCTGTCAAAGGTATGAGAGTTGGAAATTGAGATGAAGAAGAGATGAAGAGATGGAGAAATGAAGATATCGAGGATATCGGGACGTTTTTTGAGGGATGTAGGCCAATAAGTAGGATTTCACGGCGAGAGGACTGAATAACAGTTGGATGTTGTAATGCGGGATAAGATACTGCCACGGGAGTTGGAGGTTCTACAACTCCATCGCTGGTGTTTGGCGTTGTAATCTCCCCCTGCAATAAAGCGCGGTCCGAGGGATCGGAATAAGGAATCAATTTTTATCAGTTCAATTTCAATCAGTTTTTAATTATTTACTTCACATCTAACATTATTTTTGTTATTGTTATTGTTATTATTTTTTTTTAATACTATTACATAATGAAAGTGGTAACATCTGATGATTTAGAAACTGAAACCCCTTCTTATTCAGAGTTCAGTGAGACTGAGTACCAGTCTAGAAGAACACTTCAGAAGCGCCATAGAAACGCAGCCCCAGGTTCAGCGGGCAACACACCAAATAAAAATAAAAATAAAACTGCAAAATAAAAAAAAAACAAAACATAATAATAATACAAATACTCTTCAAACTCGCAGTAAATCTACTGCAGCCAAAAAATCTCAGGAAACCACACTAGCTACACCCAACCCGTCTACTTCAACTAACAGCAATAACAATATCACAAATCCGCATCATTCTTCTGAACCCGAACCACCTCCAATCTTCGTTGCCAAAATTGAAAATTTTATATCATTCTGTCAAGAAATATCAGCTTTGATCGGAGAGACTAACTTCAACTGTTTCTCTCGGTTCAAAGACATTAAAATCAAAACTTCAACAAAAGAAAACTACAAAAAATTGGTAAATCATCACACCATCAAAAACTACGACTTTCATTGTTACCAATTGAAAGAAGAAAAATCGTTTAGAGTCGTATTGCGAGGTCTCCATTCCACCACCCCAACGAGCGCAATCAAACACGATTTGGAAGCAATAGGTCATAACGTGAGGCAAGTCTCTTGTGTGCTTCACCCAAAAGAAAAATATCCTTTGCCATTATTCTTCGTCGATTTGGAGCCTGCCAGAAACAACGATGAAATATTCAATGTAACCAGGCTGGTATATTCAGTCGTGAGGTTTGAAAAGCCGAGAAGAAGGGCAACCATAGTCCAGTGCACCCGTTGTCAAAGCCTCGGACACACCAAGACGTACTGTCACCACCAAGCCAGGTGTGTGAAATGTGCTGGCCCTCATGCAACTGAGTCATGCCAAAAAACAAGGGATACCCCAGCAATATGCGCGCTGTATGGTCAAGACCATCCAGCAAGCTACAGAGGCTGCTCAGTATATAAAAGTGTGCACAGTCAGAGGATATCAAATTCGACCATCAGAAAATCACAAAATCATAGAAGCAATGTACTTGAAGTTCAAGAAATTCAAGAAGCCAATTCCCACAGAATAGAACCGCAGCAATCGACTTCAACATCCGATCATCATCCACAGGGAACATCATACTCCGATAAGATCAAATATCAAATTCGACGTCAGGCGCCTCGTATTTCCAATTCACAACCCCAGACCTCCCAACCTCAACCTCAACTCCTGAAACAGAACACTCCTGTTCATAATTTGCCTCTAAAAGTCAAATTACCGCCTCAGAAGGATCACCCACTTCCAATCCAACCATCTGTTCAGAGCAACTCTTTACCTCAAATACCATTACAGGTAGATTCTGCTCCTCGTACCCTAGGAAGAGTTCAGCCCCTAACAAATGCTCCTACTCAGTCATATTATCCCTACCAAGCTCCAGATTCATTTCCTTTTCCCCATCCTTGTACAAATGATATAAACGCTATCCTTTCCTCTTTTCTATCTGAACTAAAAGATACCACTAAGCCCCTTATCACCCTTCTTACTAGAGCCCTTTCGGAAATTCCGTTTAATGTCGCTAGATGAGCGCTAAACCTCTAGCTATCATTTTATGGAATACTAACGGACTACAAAACCACCGAGACGAACTTGACATTTTTCTACACGACAATGAAATAGACATTGCCCTGCTGACTGAAACTCATTTCACTCAACGGTCATATTTTTACATACGCGACTACATAACTTACAGATCTGATCACCCAGACAACACCTCCCATGGTGGATCCTGCATCCTTATCCATAAATCAATACCTCATTCCCATGTCCCTTCTACTTCAATTGATTAGATTTTAAGAACGATTTTTGAATTTCAGTAAGTTAAATATTTATAAAAAAAAAAGCCGCAATGTTAGATGTTGTTAAATTGGTTAATAGAAAAATCAGTAGTAGGTTGGTCTCTATAAAGTATGTTACAAATATATATATATATTTTAATATCTCGATAAATATAATATAAAGATTTGTTTTTATTTTATAACTTACAATTAGTTATAATTTTATATTTTCAGATTATTTTGTTAAAATTAATAATATATTTTTACATGTAATATATATATATATATATATATTTTATATATATATATATATATATATATATATATATATATATATATATATATATAGAGAGAGAGAGAGAGAGAGAGAGAGAGAGAGAGATATAGATATATATCGACTGTTTTTTTTTGTATTAAAAATTTTTAACAATTTTTTTTTTTTTTTTTTATAGGTAAGTCCTCATCTCTTCTATTAGAAAATTGTAAGTTAATTTTTTTAATTTTTATTATGGTTGTTTGATAAACTTTACATTTTAGTCATCAAATGTTTAACAAAAAGTATGTATGGAAAAGGAAAAAAAATTAGATTATAAATAAAATAATTTTATTATAAACACTAACGTAGCACTGGATAACGTATCATTTACATAATTTACTTTTTAAGCGGTTTCATGGATTTTAATTTCAAACCATAATCATTTATGACGTTGTTACAAACCTTGTTTCTGCTACTCAACATCGTACCTTTAGATTTGTACCTGTGTAACCTCTCATGTAGAATGGCGATCGCCACTTATTGTTCACGTTTTTAACTTTAATTTTAATTTTAACAAATTAATTGAAAATCTGTAGATTTTTTTATTACTAAACCTTCCTTAAACAATAACTTTGATGCGGTTGAAATTTGAAATCGTGGTTAGTGATCAAAAACGAAAAACAGCTTGACCTTTTATATAATTGTATAAATAATAAATGTTTAATAACTCTGTTCATTACTTTAGTTCTTTAAGAATCTTGATTCTCAGTACTAAGCAAGGAGATATTGTTTATTAACCAATGGGAGAGGCGATTAGGTCAGCGTCAATCACTTTTCATGTCCTCCTTTTTCCTAAATATAGCTTGGGCTACCAAATAAATTAAAATGGTTCAATGGGTTATCATTAAATTATAATTATCTTCTTTTTTTTTTTTATATATATATAATAATACCTAAAGTTCGTGTTTACTGTTTACTATCATTTATATTATTATTCGCCTATAGAATCTATCTTGGGAGTATTACACTGCAACTTTGGGGAAGTTAATTAGTTAAGTTGGTAACTAAATCACTTGAGGTTCTGTCAAGCTGATTTATGGTCGCTTCTGATGTTCAAGAACAGGCTGACCTTTTCCTCATAAGAGCGATTGCTGTTGTGTGTATCAACAACTAAACAAACTTCAACTATACATTACGATCGGTAAGACTTTTAACCAAGCGCAACGAGAACTAGGAAAGCAAACTTGATGTGAGTTATGTTTTTGCAAATTTGAGTACTTCATATCTCAGTGTTTATTAAGTATACTTCAAATTGTAAGAAAGATAGAAAAAATAATTTTTATTCTGGGAAACTTTGTCCCCTAAGAATAACACGATACCATAAAAAGGTATTATTATCTGGCTGCCTGCATATCAGGCTACTTCTTTTGATTATACGTTAGATAATTACAGGTAAACATTTAAAATTAAAACTAAACTTAAAGTTTATATTCAAAACATTTTTACAGTAATAAATTATTACATAATTTCGGAAAATTGGGAATTTAGGTGGTGTATGAATAAATGATGCTTAAAGGAAGTGGGGAAAGAAGCATTCCGAATCGAAATGGGCAAGGAATTCCAAAATAAGGTTGCACGAATAATAAAGGATTTGGAAATGGTGGCAGTTCGATGAGAAGGGATATACAAATCAATAGGCTAAGATCTGGTATTCAAAAGATGGTTGGAAAAACGAAGGGCAAGGATGCCGTAAATATAAGAAAGATTATTAGATTTTAAAGATTGGAATAAAAAGATACTAAGGAGCTATTGTCGTCAAAAAATTGGATACAGCCACATTAACTCAGAATACCAGCGAGTTATGTGAGAGCGCCTGGGGATCCCAAAAATGTATATTTTAAAGGAATTCACCAATCTCTTTAGTCTCAGCAGAATGTCCTCCTTATACTGCGCATCCACAATCGATGTGGGGAAGGATGAGGGAGGACACAATGCTTCTTATGAAGTTTCATGAGATATTTGTTTCTAAATATCTAAGTTTTTGTTTTTCGGATTTTGGTTCTAGTGTTGTATGATTTTGGAATCACCAAACTCCCTTTGTGCTAAGAGTTTAGTTCATTTTACCAATATCAATAATAGATAAACAAATTTTACTAACCGTATATTTACAAAATACTCCATTTAGTTATAAAATTTACGTCTTATGCTATTTTTATTGTTACGTCAATATAAAGTATAACGTAATGGCATGGAGGACTCGTTGCTCAGTGGTACGGAATGGTACCATGAAGCATTCACCGATAACATTAGTTGCGATAGGTTGCACATCCCCCGCTAGGTGTCGTTAGTAGTGGGAGCTGGTGGCTGGGTCCTATCTTTACTGCCAATATAGGTAAGGAAAGGTACCTAACCCTTCTAGGTCAAGGCTGCTATTATGTTTAACCTCAGCTTCCCTCTTCCCTGCTTCTATATTAACAATAAGGAATAATTGCATCACATGTTATAATACTGCGTATTCAGTCACCAGCTTATATTATAAAACCTAAATCGATTGTTAAATCCCTACATTTGTTTTTGTTTTTTTTTACGCGACTACTCCGCCAATACTGAATCGATTTTGGTGATTCTTTTTTTGATCGGTAGGTCATACTTCAGACCTAGTCCCATTCAACACAGGGCTTTTTTTTTTAGAAAAATAAAAAACGCCATTAATAATAAATCACTGTTATATAACCTTCCACTATAAACACATTTCCCCGTGGTTACTTAATCTAAATTGTTAAGAATAATAATTATATACACAGTCAAGCCCAATTCTTAAATAAATCGAACAAAATTTATGGTCGCAAGAACATTACTCGTGCATTTCGCCTCAATAAGTCGATTTCTAGCAAAAAATGTAAAACATTTTCTAAATATTCGAACTGAAAATAGGGTTCAAAAGAGGGGACTTCTAGGACTTCCACCTCTTTGAATCGAACCATTGGAAGTCATCGCCTCTATAACTCGAACTGAAATTCAAAGAATTTCATGGGTAATTTGTTTTCTTGTTTTCTTTCAATGTTTACCTTTTCAGTTCATAGGGACTCCAGTCACTTAGTAGTTTTACAATGACTCCGCGAAAATTGAAAATTCTTTCAATTAACGAAAAGTTAAAACTGATTTGCGAAGTGAAGAGAGCAGAAACAGGTTGGACGGTTATATACTAGAGAATTCCGCGCTGTTCTCTTTCAATCATCATAAATAATAAAGGCAGTATCGCCACTGGTGGAAGACGGTAAGACTACTTTTAGATACCGCAAGAAAAAAGCGCAGTTCAGTGTTGTTAAAAGTTGTATGATTAGGTGGTTCCGGGTATTTAATTTCCTGTTTCAATGACTTAATATGTTTTTACAAACAACATATATATATACCATTAGTACGTAATAATTTCAAATCAAATTTTGTGTTCATTTTTTCCATTTACATGAGTATAAGTAGAATGATAACCTCGATAAGTCGTTGTTCAATACGTCGAACTATTTTTTATAGTAACTTGAAGATCGACTTATCAAGAGTTGACTGTATAAACAAAAATACACTCACCACTAAAAAGTGAAAAAATAAAAATAATTTTTAGAAAAAAACAAAACACAGCCGATTTCAAGATTAAACCTACATTTACAAACTTGAACTAAAAAGTAAAAAATAATATTTTAATTGCTTTGAAACGACGAGAATTAAATGGATATAAACGAAATTATCGACAGCTACATACCTATTCACAATTTATGTTCAGTTATTTTTGGAGTCGGTGCCAACCAAAACTGACAGAATTAAAAAAGAAATGGTAATTGTAAAGATTCCCCCCCCCCCCCACTGTTTCATCACGACCACAACGTTGTCTCGTGCCATTGGAAACTTAGTTGTAAAGGCAGGATTAAATAGTCCTTTTTGGCTAGCACCGATTCCAAAAATAACTAAACATAAATTGTGAATAGGTATATAATAATTTTAAAAAAAACTATCAAATAATAACTATCAATAATTTCGTTGATTGTCATTTAATTCTCTTTGTTTCGAAGCAATTAAAAGATTAGTTTTTACTTTTTAGTTCAACTTTGTGTATGCAGGTTTAATATTGAAGTGTTTTGTTTTTTTTGTTGTTTTTTTCTAAAAATTATTTTTTATTATTGAATAGATTTTAAATTCTTACTCACTTAAGAGCAACAAGTAATATGGAAGATAGAACATGATTTATTATTGTCACATATTTTTATTATCGTATTCAATAAATTATCATGTTCAATGATAATTAATATAAAGCCTATAAGTATACAAAATATAAAATAAAATAAAATAAATAATAGTTTAGTATTACATAGTATATTTATTTTTTTCCACGACTTATTAAACATATTTTTCATCGTGGAACAATAGTTCATAATTAAACTAAAAATAATCAGCTACAATTCAACCAAAACAAGATGATATAGAAGATATCCTTTAAACCCTGCTGGAATTCTTGCTGAGAATTGGATATTACATCCATACATACAAAGCCCCCCCCCCAAAAAAAAAAATCATGTTTTTGACACTGTTCATAAACTCATGAGATAGAAAATAAATTAAATACAATCATAAAACTACAACTACTAATCGACTAATAAAAACATGTGGAATAGTAACAACTATAAAGAAATAACAAATTATCAAATACCACTAGGCAGGTAATTATGCAGGAGCTACAGAATATCAAAGTTTTATAAACCTCAAAATTTAGCTTTTTTCATACAAAAATATAAAATGTAAAAAAAATAAAATAAAAATATATAACTGCAGAAAGTTTGCATATTTAACTTTTCCATTACTGAGAAAACTGACACCAAGAGCATTAAGCAGTCCCGCGGTTACCCATCAGTTTCCCAACCTTTTCTATTCACAGAGAGATTTTAGGGATTCATAGAACAAAGTTTAGACGGTTCTGGAAGGCTTGCCAAACATGGTTTTCCTCTCAAAGATTTACTTATGTTAACAAACATAGCAGAACAGAAAATTTATCTTAATATTTGTGAATTGCATAACACCACACAACACACTTATTTATGTATTTATAGAACGATACTAGATGATAATATTTGAATTGCAGAAAATTAAATTATTATTTTTATTATTCCTTTTTTTTTATATATCTTCTTTTTTTTCTATTCCTGTATTTCTTACAAATTTTACAATGCTTACACTGGAAGGACACATAGAGCGATGATAAAAGCATTCATCACTTAGATACCAACGGGAACAATTGTATGAAAATATACTTTATTTGGTATTTTTTCTTTCTTAAAATAATTATTATGTACTATAAACAAAACGGTCAAATTATTAAGTAAGATAAGTATTTTTAAATTTTAGATTACTGAAAAAAACAAATGGGAAAATAAAATATAAAATAGGATATGAATAAATAATAAATAAAAAAAAAATAAAAAAGAATATTACCTGCCATTTAATCTACAGTGAAATAAATTTGATCATAAGGCCTAATTTTTGGATTATTGCATTTTTTTTCTTGTTTCAAATTAAATTTAACCTTGATAATATGAAAAAAAAACTGTCGGGACTATTTTAGTATCGCAAAAAGTAGTATGTTTTGATCTTGCTGCACGAATTTATGTTTTAAAGTTTTGCTGCCAAGTTTTACCGAAACTTCTTTTTTAGCATATTGACGCCTTAGCAAACCATGGGCTATAAGTCACTTTATTTGTGAAAATTCGTCAGACCTTACCCTTTACCTATAATATCAATACAGAATTTGAAAAAAAATAGTATTCACCCAGCCAGTTTCGTACCGTGGTACAACTGGAATTCTTATTCCACATGTTATAACTCAATTTCTTATTCCATGAGATACACCCGCGAAATGGAGGGAGGCAAGTGCCTGCAAAAAATACAAGTGTATTTCCCTTATTTTTAATCATTTAATAAAAGCAATAAACCTGCTTTTTTATTGTATTTGAATAATTATATTAATATGAATAAATCAGTTGTATGTGTCTGAAACTATTTTAACCGTTTATGTTATACATTTAAAATCAATCTTTTTATTTTAATTTACAAAAGTTTTTTATTTATGTTACAAAAGAATTATGGTACGAATGTAATTTTATTCTTCGGCGTCCGCTAACTCTAGAGATGGTCACGGAACCGAATGCAGAGAGAACTTACAAATTACTAATACTGTGAAACCACGCGGACTCAACAGTTGCAAAGACATACATATAAACAATTTTGTATTCTATTTGTTCTTATTATCTATTGTTTTAGTTATTGTTTTATTGTCTTTATTATCTGATGTTTTAGTTACAACACACAACTTAAGATTGTAGTAATAATATCATAAAATTATAATTAAAAAATAGAAGGCTCGGTTGATAGGTAATTGATTAATCGAGTTCCAAGTTTAGTTGATACAGGAAAGATGGTAGTTGAATGTTTTTACGTTTTTTTTTTGGTTTTTTTTTCTTAGCTAAACAACTGCAGAAAGGGTAGAGCAGCCGAAAAATGTTCGCTGGTGTCCAGGTCATTCTTCTTAATAATAGTTCATAATAAAAGTGTCGCTCTTGAGTGTGGGCTGAATAACTTGGAAAACAGTATAATGAAAGAATGAAGGACCGTTGAACTTTTTAAGTTGAGAATAGAGGGGTCAGAAGTTGATTTTATTTTTAAAGTGTTTTTATTTTATAGTTCATTCACTTCCAAGGAATTATAAATTGTATAACAGGCTATCGTACAAACTTAATAAATAAATTCAAGACGTTAGATAGCAATAATTTCTTTTGAAGGACAGCATTTAAAGGGACTACAAAATACTAAATTTGATTATATGAAGAACAATTTGCAAAACTGGATGTGTCCTTAAAGGAAATTTCCTGTGAAATTGGAGGCAAAAGGGCAAGTGTGACGTAAAACTTGCGGCGCTATAATTGTGTTTATCAATTTTCCATTTTTCCCGTTTTAATATACCGAAATAAAATTTTAAAAAATAAATAAAAATCGGTATACTTCTGAGTTGGACCCCTTTTAACCAGTTTAAATCACCCAAAGTCGCCCGAGATAATTATTTTCTTTATTAACAAGTCTGGGAAAAAAATTCAGGAGAAGAAATTCTGTTATACCAACTACTTTTCCCTCTCATTCTCTTTTTCTCTGTCTACGAAAGCATTTATATTCCTGGACACTTGGTAATATTTTTGAAATGTCAATCGACTCTATCTGTATTAAACTATTAAAGAAATGATAAATAATCAATGAGGGGGCATTTGTAAATTATGTCTTAATTAAGACCACTTGAAGCTGTGAAAATTTCATTTCGTTTAAATCATTTACCAATGGCCATATCCCCTAGTGGCACTTAGACTGAGATATGACAATTTAAAAATATTAGGAAATAATGGGGAAAGCTATAATTACGGTTGCTATTGGAGGAAACAAAACTGACTAATACCAATTCTAAAACGTGTATTAAAAAAGTATAAATAGAGACTAGCCTTAAAATATTTGTACCCTTAGATGAACTTTGCTGTGTTAATTCGTCAGTGCCAATGAGCTTCATAGGCTTGGTTATAATTTTCTTATTATGAATAATTCATGTACGAATTAGATCTTTCTTTATTTTTTTGTAGATAAATGTAAAAGAAAAAAAATTAAATAAATAGAAAATTATTAAATAAAATCTGTCTAAAATACATAATCCTTTATTTAGTACTTTTGTATACTGTTGTATACTTTAATGCTGAATAAATTCGAAAAACTTGGTTTACTAGTAGTGCCTCTGAATGCAACGTCAACCGATTAAAATATAATAGAATAGGATAGAAAAAGAACTTTATTCCGTGGCTATGTCCATTAAGAATAACAATAATTAACAGAAAGTGATATCATATCGAGAGAATTTGAAAATAAGACCAAAGAAATAAAAATAAATAAATAAATAAATATGTAGATCTTCCATAGTCTGGTTTTGTATTATATTAAATTGGGGGCGAGATTGGTTTTGTTGTATACTTTAAACAGAGGTATTCCTAGAACATTACGCTTTAGTGGCAGTTTCTCAACAGATTTGTGTCATGTTTTTACATTCGTAAAAAAGGCAAATTTACTAGGTGTGTTTTGTTGCACTGTTGTAAATTTCAACAATTATAACTTTTAAAAGAATATTTTTGCTGAATGCTACTTTTTAAATGTCCTTAAATGTTTGAACGTTATCTTTCTTTTAAATCAAACATTTTTTCTCCTAAATATTTAATCACTAGATTCGCTGTAGTTAACTTGAAGCTATAATTTGTTGTAAACAAAACGGTGATTTTTCTGAGTCTAAAATGATAATGATTAATGGAGGAACTCTCCTTGATAAAGTCCTTTCTTTAGGATTTAAGGAAATAATTCTTCAAATCTCCACTTGTACATAACGTGGAACATCAATCAATCAAACCTTCTGAGGAATAAAGTAAAGTGTTAATGATTTGCAATGGAATGCGTCAAATTGAAATTTAGCCTCTTCTCTGTTAGCATTATACTTTTAAATCATAACACAAAGAGCAGTTCTGTTTGTGGTAATGTGATGTCGACATTCTCTAATTTTTAAACTCAAAACGAAATTTTCGTCCTGCTCCTTCCAAAATTATGTACTTCTAAAAACCATAAAATTTTCATTTAAAAATTGTTATTATCACTTTATGTACACATGATGGTATATTGTCATTAGGATATTTCCGTTGGTTGAGTCACAATTTCCATGTTTAGCCCGTTTAAATGGGATGTGTTTATTTCAAAAACGTTACCATGCCAACAGATATTGTTGTTTGAGCTCCTGTCATAATAATTTGACAAGCGTTCAAATATTGACACCAGCTACATTACCGAAGCTCATTCATTAGCAGCTCATGCTAACATATCTTTCAATACCTAACCAGTAAGTGGTAAAGGCATTAAAGTGAGGAATCACCATTGTTTGTATATCATCTATCAGAAATATATGGTTCAATAAAAACATTAGAGCTTTTAAATATTAAAAAGTTTCCTTCAGATTTAGGCACCTAATAAATTTTATTAAACTATAAAATGAAAAGTAAACAAATATTAAGAAGTAGTTGGGTTCTCCACTTCTAAGGAATGTTAATGGTTCATGTATGAGCGTAAATAATCTAATCCAAAGTATATATAAGCCATTGTGGAAAGAACCTTATATTTTACTATGTTAATAAAAAATATATAATAATCTTGGTACAGAAAATCATTAAAATTGAGTTACTTTTATGTGAATATAAATAAACAAAGGTGTAAACGTGTAAAAAAGTACTCCAATGTTTTTAAAAACCGATTCATCTCTCTATAGCCTAACCTGGAACGGTAAAAATCAATTTGATGTTATCAAGGAAGTAGCTGCCCTAGGCTCATATAAACAAAAATAATAATAAAAACAATATGCTAATGATTAGAGAAACCTATAAAACCTGTATTACGAAAATTTATTATTTTCTACAAAATTTTTAAAATTTAATAAAATTGAGTGAAGTGAGAGCATAGAATTTACTTTTTTAGTTCTTATCTAACACGTATATAGTTATTTATTGTGGGACTGATTCAATATCTTTAACTGTACTGACTGTCAGTTATTTTATTTAAGGCACTGGTCGTTTGTAAATTAAGGTGACATTTTACTGTTATATTGAGTGCAAAAAATATCGTTCCGCCATGGAAATGTTAATGGACTCTTTTGATTCTTCACTCTAATGACAAGTGAAACGTTTTTACAAAATTTCAACAACAGACTAATTTTTTTTTCTGTCTTACTATTTACACTTTAATTTTTTCAATGCGTTCTTTTGTTTTTTCGACGGTAGTATATTATAGCTTGAAGACTATTAAGCAATCGCTAGCTTTTTACGACATGGCAAATGTGTTAATGTGATATCATATGTTAGATAACTTATTAATTTTAGAAACATTCACTGTCGACTTGGGACAGTTACAGTTTGCTCATTTAGTCTTGAACTTAAGTCGTAACTATCCCTATGAAGTTCGGATTCGGTTGTGCCAAACATTTATTTTATCGGTAGTGAATTACGGCTGAGATGCCTTTCTGGATACTGGTCAAACTTTGAAGCGGGTTTAGCTCATCGGCTTGCTTTTTAAGCTTAAGAACCTACTACCGCAAACTCTGTATTTCATACTTCATTCCTAATTTCATTGTTGAATAGCTAAACTATCATCACATCATGATCCTATTCCTCAAATTCACTTTTCACAGATCGGAGAAAGTGCAACCGATGAAGGATGAAAGTTACTGAATCCAAATTCACATACATGACATTTACTCTACGGCCGTAAATCCTGCCTGACAATCCCGTATAGTAAGATTCCATTCTCCAAATCTAGTTATAGAAATATCTCTCTCTGATTCAGAGCGATATCTTGATTTTATTTTATTCAAATGACTCACATGGAACCACATGTTTTTTACTAGACTTAAAAGACAAGAACTTAACAGATGTTTCAGCAACTTTAATGTACCTATACTAAGACCACAGCATTTAACTTACAATACTATCCTAAAGCCTATTCGGACTTCGGAATGTGAATTTTGGTGAACAGCAAAATATTCGAACAAAGAACTTATTCAGTCCTTCCTATCCAAATTCCTTAGAGTAATAACCATCGCCACTTACTCTCCAACAAAACCTTACATAATGACCTTAATCCTCTCAATATCTGTCAGCAGGCTTCCTATCCAATTCGACTCATTGATGTAATCCTCATCGGATTTTAAAAAGGTAGTAGCTTCAAGTATTAAAAGCCTCTCATTCGGCCTCAATTGGGTTTTTACCCAGCAGGAACAGCAGTGCAGGGATTTATTGTGTCTTGACTTGGCTGAGTGTATAGCTTGTCTATAGAGTATGATTTTATTTTTAGCTTTTAATTTAATTCGATTTTAATTTTTAATGTTTTTAATTTTTTTTTTTTTTCGATTCACTCACTTTGTGGTACGTTAAATCAATTATTTTTTTGTGGGTGGTTCATTGCGATTTGTCCAGTTCTTCATTCTTTCCAATGTTGCCTTTCTTCTCTCCTCCGATACTACAGTACCTCTTCCAGCTTAAGTTCCTGGATTCTTTTATTTTCAACTTTCAACACTTTTCATAAATTTACAGTACTTTTTATTGTATTCACTGTAATATTAAAATGAAGTTGAATTTGTTTCAACCATTTACATTTTGTCTTTCTGTTTTTTAAAAAGTTGAATACTTGTTTAGCGAGTCTATTTTCATTCATTCTAAATATGGGACCGTAATAACGCATCCTTCTTTTTCTTATAGTATCTGAAAGCTATTCAGCTTTCTTGTACATAGTTTTATTTGGAATCAACTGCATTCTATTATTCTTGTTCAGGTGAGAGGCAGTTTCCGTTTTTTCTATTCTAGATTGAATGTTTTTTTCTTTCCTGAATTCCAACTTTGGTCCACCAATTCCCTGATAACTAATTCCGAAAAGGTTGGTGAGTTTTTATTATTTGTTAAAATTTTAATATTATTTTTTATTTATACATTTTCTGACGTTATATATTGTGTAATTTGAGGTAATGTAATGTAATTCATATTTGTTTATTTTTCTCTTCTTTTTCATTTATTTCTATTGGTACATATTTTATGAATGGATACATAAAGTCATCCACATTATTTTTTGCTCATTTTTGTGACGTAATATTTAATCAATAAATGTTTGAATTTAGTTTCAGATCAGTAATGTTTTGATCGATTCTGAGAGTTTCGAGATCCTCCTAGAAAATAGCCTACCTGTATCGGTAGATTACTAAACCTTTTATATTTAGAGGAAAACCCAGGTGTAGTGATATAATCGCAGCGAGAATGAAGCAATAATTTATTTCCAAAATTTATCATCTTATTTGTTTTTTATATATAGTTATTGTAAATTTAGTATCATTCCACATTTAGAGGTTCTAATTGCCTAGGACAGCATTAGTTTTATGTCTTATTAGACACATTTCAGTCGAGTACGTTCTTGGGAATTCAATCATGCAAAGTAATTATCGATATTTTGCCTGACATCGAAAACCGTTCTACAAAAGAACTTGCTCTCTTATGTTCAAATATTGAGAGAGACTGGCTCTAGGTAATTATCTACTTTTCTAGAGCGAAAAATCTGAAAGGCGGAGCTAGTCACTGAGAGGAAGAGAGGTTTGAAATTAAATTTCTTTTACCCCCTAGCTACTGTTCTTTATAATCCAATTTTATGCTTTTCAAAAAGTTCCATATCCAATTATTTTTATATTCTTATAATATATTCTAGGGAGTGTCATATTATCAGGTCATATTTATTTTGTACTATTAAACAATGTTATGTTTCTTAAAGTATTATTTTTTTTTTTTCGATTTTTTAGCTTATTTTGTAAGCTTTCATTTAGGCTAAACGACAAATATACCAGCAATACTTTTACATAAATGTACGTACGGGCTCTTCTTGCCTGTGAGAAACAATTGATCATGGATATGTCTATCTATTATCCACTGTTTTCCCATTTTGCATTTTAAAATTACGAGACTTATAAGAAAAAAAACTTCTCGTCGGTTCCGACTACTCCAGCACTTACAAGACAAGCGATCAAAGCTTCCAATAAATTACAAAAGACTTATATACATGATGAGTAATGAGTGATTAGAACTATTTCCACATACGGAGTTGAGCTTTGGTGCTCCACCTTTAAATTCTTCTTTTCCCATTCAAACCAATATAGCTCCTAAACAGTAGTGACAAATGTTATATAACTACTTTTAGTTTCTGACTAAGGAACTGCCGTCGAATTATCGATCCAAGCAACCCCAGCCAGCAGCGATAGAGCCTCACAAAAAAGCCCGAACACTTAAGAAATGTTGGCAAAACGTGACTCCTTTCATTCGAACCAATATAGTTCCTGAACGGTAGGTCCTAGCGACAAATGTCATGTTTCAAAAATAAATTATCCATTAGATTTTTGTTCAAAGAACTTTCGTCGTATTTTCAATCCGAGCAACACCAACAGAGCTTGAGTGTGTCAAAATGAATGTGAATAAAACATTGAACCAAAAAAGTTTAGACTCCCACCAAAAGACGTATCCTTGCCAAAATATGGGTAGTAACAAAAGACAAGTTGATAATATTTATAATAACAGTTTTAAATAAACATTAAGAAAAATATAAAAGGTAATGATATGAATTGTCACTAGCAAATAAATAAGGTTGTTAAAAAAAAATAGTACTTGAAGAAGGTATATTTTCGAAGTATAATGCAAATTGATTAAAAAATGGGCTTAAAATTTTCTAATTTTTGTTTTAAATTTGCTTTCAAGGTAATATTTTAAAATTGGTGTTAAATGCATTTTAATATAATATCAGTGTTATTATATTTAATTTTAATACCTATTGGTTTGCCTCCTCCGAATCTGTTAAAATTAATTTAGAAACAGATTCCCCATCCAATTAATTCCAGTTCTATCTGTGGGCACATTTTTTTTAATGATTTTAACTTGTTGAAAGGATTTAATTTCGTGTACAGTGTTCTGTTACCGACGTTCTATGCAGATGGTCCTACGAGAAGTTCGTGGACGACTTGCAACTTGTGTAGGGAAATTCATTCGAAGGCAGAGCTGAGATCTAAGAGCCAACTAGTCCCCCCAGTAATAAATTAATAACTAGCTAATTTACCTAAGCTCCTTAGCTCTACCAGCACGTAGTAGGCTAAAGGACTCTCCCCTCACAAACAAGACCTTAAGTTCTCCCTTTGCCCTTTGGTAAATAGGGAGGCTCTAAGGTCCTGAATAATGAGTAATTATTTCTTCAAAGGACTCAGAACAGTTTATCAAGTTTTATTTTAAGAACATTAAAAGGGAAGGGGCCTTTTGGACCCTACCACTGTTATGAACCAAAGGTACTCAAATGGTAATCTTTATATTGTGAACGGGTTTGGACTAATCGGCCCATTTTATGAGTGTTGCTGGTGCTGATCCTCTTTTGCTAGTTTTTTCTAAAAGTCAAATTAAAAGAAAAAAGGAATTTCGTTTAAATAAGGTTCGTTCAGATTAAGTAAGTGAATGGTCAGGTTTTGAAAGATTTGGGGTATTATTATAAACCTAACTCCTTAGTTTCCTATTAATTTATTTTAATTTTAATGACACTTTGTATATTAATTGTAGTTATTTATATATTATAGAATATAGATTTTTAATAAGTTTGAAAGCCTCCTTCATTCACCTCAGTCCTAGTTTCTCACTCCCTAGCCTATAAGATTTAATTTTATAATTATTGAATTCTATCCTATGTATTATTCAGTCATGAAACCTTTCAGTAGGAATCTACTTGACTTCTGCATTCAATCATCTAGTTACCTGTTTCCTTGATCCAAGTTTTCTAGCAATAATGAACATTTAAACAAATAAAGGGGTTTTGTCACATTTAAAAAAAAAAAAAAAATACAATCTATTTCTTTAGATCAATAATTTATGTACAGAAGTATTAGCTAGCAAAATTTGATTTTTTTCAAAACAACTAGAAAGAGTTATAAATAAGATGAATAGGCTAGGTAACATTTTCTTGCAATAGAAAAATGTAAAAAAAAAAAACTTAAATTATTCAAAATTGTGTTTTTTAATATAAACCCTTCATCTATAAAACCCTTCAAATGTCATTGATAAAAAAAAATGAAATATCTTGTTTCACTGTTGATAAGTTTAGTAAATAGCAGTTAGGAGAGGAGAAACGTGACGAACAAAAATATATTCTGCATGAATCATGGAGAATTTTGGTGGCTCTGAAGGAAATTAAACCAGATGGGCCAAAGTGCCTTGCTATTCCCAATAATAGTAACATAATAAGGTTTTTTTACTCTTATATGTTTACTAGTTGATAGTATAATACATGGTTTCTTTTCTGTTTTGATATGAAATTGCTACTTTACCTGCTGCCTTTGGTATCTGATTCATTCATGAATTGCAATTTTGTCTGTTTGTTTGGTTGTTGGGATTATTGAGCGTAAGAACTCTTCTTCATCAACGCTCGAAAGAAAAAAAAAGTTATTATTTTTAGTTCTTTTTAACTGCCCTTTGGCCCTTACCTGACTGAGTCTAGGCAAGTACTGAGCTCGGAGTCCACAGGGGATGGCGAGAATAGTTGGAGGCATCCCGGTTCCACACTTGGAGTGATGATTGATTTCTCCACATGATAATTTTTATATTCAATCATAATAGTGGTTGAATGATTGACAAATAATATTGATCATTTGTTGGTAGATTGCCAGTATGAATTACTGGATTTTTTTTTGCTCATCAGATCTTTTAGATGTTGCGGAAGCTCCTTTTAAAATATTTCTTGTTTACAGAATCAAGGTTGTGCACTATTTTATTGTTAGTAGTTCAAATGATTGTCATTACGTTTTCCGTTGATATTTTACATCTCAATGAACTCAATTTAAAAATAAAAAAAACTAGACAATCATGCGACTAAACCAGACAGAACTGATTCAGTTGGAATTGTTTTGTTTTAATTAACTTCAGCTGTAGCTCCCTGTGCCAAATCCTTCGCTTAGGACCATCAGGACTGAAGTCGCCTTAGGGAAATATCTACTCATTTCTTCATGCATTTGCTTTGCAAACTTATTATCTCGAATAATAATACGTAGTCACAATAATGATAAAAAAATAGTCTTTTCTTTTAAGAGTCTCTTTTTTGTCTATCTTTCAAAGTAAATTCATACAGTTTTTTCCCATGGGGATCCTAAATAACCTATTAACGATCCTAATTCATCACAGTTAAAACTACAAATTTAATAGCGAGAGTCATTTTAAAAAAACAAACCCCCCTTGGGCCGGCCCACTCCATAACTTCGCAGATTAGCGAGCGGGATAGATGGCACGTTATATTACATCCAACGTGTTCATTTATCTTGCACGTAAAAGGCAGATTCTTCACTCACTCTTTCTGATAACTCCTACGCTTTTTCTCGAGAGAAAAAGTTTTTTTTTTTTTTTTTTTTTTTTTTTTTTTTTTTTATGGATTACACAAACACGAATATAATTTTTAACCCTCTAAGATTTTTTTTTTAATATTGCAAATTTAAAATATATTTAAAACTCTGAGGAATATTTTTATTTTATTTTTTGACAGAGAATGAGTGGATTCGTTTTAAAGTTCTAAACTTAAAAAATAAATATAAAAATAAAAGTTGTACCTTAATACCTTAATAAGCTCGAAGACTTCATGCATAACACCACTAATCTTTGATCACACAACTAGCTTTATCCCATTCAACCTAAATCTAAATCTATTTATTCAGTCTTGGTTAAACCAAATAAGTTGGTAACCCAGGAAAATTGGAAAACCAAAATACTTTTTGATTTTTAAGCCAGATAGGAAGATGAAACCAAAGACACTACAAGCTTTTGTTGTGATTTTGTGCTGTTGATTTTGGGTAAAATTTTGAGATTGATAATTTTAACCGTCTAACCGTAATTCAAGTTTTTGTCTTCAAGTATGCTTGCCATGTAGTCAGACAATTTTTAAAGGTTACGGTTTTATATTTTTCTGTAGGAATGAAATTTCACATTTAAAGGATTCCCTTGAATACTGTATTAGAATCTGACGTCATTTTTTGTGTAAAAAAATCTATTATAGATTTTTTTACACAAAAAATGACGTTTATTTTATTTTACGTTTATAAACGTATTTTATTTTCTTAGAATGAAATTAACCTAAATCTAAATTTGTGAAGTAGTTATTTTTTGGCATTTAAAAATACATATATTGGCGCAAGAGCCATGTCGATATCATTTTCTAAACTCGAAATAGAAAATAAATTAGTTTAATGCAATTTTACTTTTTTTTCTCGGCCTCTGGGGCCCATTAGTCGGAACGTAAAAATGCGTGATGAAACCTTTGTGACCAGTAACGTACAAAAGAATTGCCGACAAGATCAGTAGGAGACCGAGTGTGTCCTCCCCTTGTATTTATTTACTGTACAAGTAATCTTACATTAGTCGTATTTTCCATACCATTACGTTCTGTTTTATTGTTTGCGTATAAGACTTTGATTCTCAAAATAAATGTATTTTTATCTTGATATCCAAATATCGGTTTTGCAAATTCATTAATAACTTATCGACACCCATCTGTTTAAAATGTATTCTTAATTAACTTAAAGGTTTCTTATAACTATTGGTGGATGCTTTGATAAATTGTTTATTTCTGCAGAAGGTTCTGGTACCCTCCCAGAATTAACTGAAATAGCTGAAGAGGTCCTGTTTGGAGACTAAACACGGGCAGTTTACACAGCCTATCCGCCCCCGCTACTCCTCGGGTATTCCTGGCTATTTATCAATGCACTTCATAGATCCTCTGTCCATCTGATCAGTCTATTTGTCTTTCACACTCTTGATTCGGTGGTTAGTATTCATAAAGAGGATCAAGTTTATTACAGAGTTATTGCGGTATCGTTTGGTATATTCGAAGTGAAGGCAAAAATACACACAGTTTTTTGTAAAACTGCTGCAAAAATGTTCCAAGCTTCACACTACGGACTTTATTGGAAACCTGCAACGTTGAAAAAAGTTTAGACAGTTTAATGTTTTCATGCATTCAAAAGTCTCCTTGTTATATTTTGAATCATTATACTTGATACCAACACAAAACTACAAATACAATGACTATCATGACTATCATACACAACATCTAATAATCCACCAACACCACCACCACCACGGTGACTGAAGACACCTTGTTAATCGGATATATATTTTAATTATAATATTCAAGATTCCCAATCATCTGATCAAATATTAATCAAAATCGTTGTAAAAAATAATAATAAAGATTAATAAAATGAAATAAAAATGGAAAGCACCTTTCTAAAAGTCAGGAATGTTGTCAAGAAATTTTTAATTTTGGTTAAGAATAAATTACACGATCTTTTAAGCAAAAACTTAGTTAGTTTTTTGACATCCTTAAACAAATAGAAATGACATTTTGTCCTTCACTAACTTATGATGAGGTAAAACTTTTTTTTTTTTTTTTTTTTTTTTTTTTTTTTTTTTTTTTTTTTTTTTTTTTTTTTTTTTTTATTAACGTGATCATATGATAGGATGATCGATGAACAATAGATAATGGAAGGAGAAATATGATTTTATATTTTTAGGTTATCTTACTGTAAGCGTTTTCATGGAGTAGGGTAATTCACCAGCAAGACATAAGCAACGGTTTTGTATTCTGTTGTATCAGCAGTGTAGTAACTCTTGGGCCTGTAGGCCATGAAATTACCACATCCCCTCCTCGGATAAAGAAGGGTCTAGAAACCACGCACTAAGTCCAAAATGATAGTTATACGGTGAATACTCTATTTTTTTGCCCCTCATACTACTCTGTTGGTCACTAATCAAAATATACAAAGAAATATTATAAGTACCTTCAATGTGAAGATGAAATTGATTCTTAAACTCGAACTGGGGTGACTAGCATTCTGATTTAATGTGGCTGGAATGTTTAATTAATTTCCTTTGGAAAACCAATTATAGTAATCATTTAAAATTAAATTTGAGATACAAGTATACTTCGTATTTTGAATTTGGTAGATCGAACAAATCAACTTAAAAAATAATTAAATATCTGGTTAAGGCATAATTGAAAAAGATTAAAGATTCTAGATTTTTCGTGGTGTCTGCACCAAACTTTCTTGTTTTGCAAAGTATAATATATAGAAATCCTAAACAAAAAAGAAGAGATCCTGGAAAGATGGGCCGATCATTTCGAAGCACTACTAAATGAGGGAAATGGAACACACCTAAAGGAAAGAAGACAGACTGGAGAGGAAAACGTAGATAACCTTGAAGCTCCTCCAAATTCGGAAGAGGTGATTGAGGCTGCTGGCCGTTTGAAAAATCACAAATGCCCAAGACCAGCTTCACTACTGTTAAGCTTCAAACCGAGGTTTCAAAATACTGAATTAAAACAAAAACGTTTGACTGATTGTGTTGTACGACCTATTTTGTGGTATCAATACATGCACACGATTAATTAAAATATTATATACAATACAACACATTCCAAATCAGCAATTATTTTGTGGCAACTAAGTAATTCAATCCCAACGTCCATCACATACAATCAAATTTAAACATATATGCTCACGTTCGGAAAAGACAGATTATGTCTTACCCAAACCTCACTCCCACCCCTGGAATTACACCCCTTCTTCCAATAACTTACTAGAAACCCTCTTTCTACCTTTAAATCCCACATTTCATCGCCTCATATCCACCCAGTTCCCCAAGAATAGTAATCTGATTTTCTTTGTCTACAGCTATAATCTATGAATATGTATACTTAAAATGGGACTTAAAATGGGGGTCCCGAGCCTGTGCGATGTCAGGTACTCGTTAAAGATCCCTATCCTAATTATACCTGGATAGGCAAAATTTAGGACTCCCACCGTAGCATCGTCCGATTAGCCATAGCAGCATAAAGTGACGTTAAACGAAATAAACAAACAAACCCTCTTCTACCTTTAAATCCCACATTTTATCGCCTCATATCCACCCAGTTCCCCAAGAATAGTAATCTGATTTTCTTTGTCTACAGCTATAATCTATGAATATGTATACTTAAAATGGGACTTAAAATGGGGGTCCCGAGCCTGTGCGATGTCAGGTACTCGTTAAAGATCCCTATCCTAATTATACCTGGATAGGCAAAATTTAGGACTCCCACCGTAGCATCGTCCGATTAGCCATAGCAGCATAAAGTGACGTTAAACGAAATAAACAAACAAACCCTCTTTTCTACCTTTAAATCCCACATTTCATCGCCTCATATCCACCCAGTTCCCCAGAATAGTAATCTGATTTTCTTTGTCTACAGCTATAATCTATGAATATGTATACTTAAAATGGGACTTAAAATGGGGGTCCCGAGCCTGTGCGATGTCAGGTACTCGTTAAAGATCCCTATCCTAATTATACCTGGATAGGCAAAATTTAGGACTCCCACCGTAGCATCGTCCGATTAGCCATAGCAGCATAAAGTGACGTTAAACGAAATAAACAAACAAACCCTCTTTCTACCTTTAAATCCCACATTTTATCGCCTCATATCCACCCAGTTCCCCAAGAATAGTAATCTGATTTTCTTTGTCTACAGCTATAATCTATGAATATGTATACTTAAAATGGGACTTAAAATGGGGGTCCCGAGCCTGTGCGATGTCAGGTACTCGTTAAAGATCCCTATCCTAATTATACCTGGATAGGCAAAATTTAGGACTCCCACCGTAGCATCGTCCGATTAGCCATAGCAGCATAAAGTGACGTTAAACGAAATAAACAAACAAACCCTCTTTCTACCTTTAAATCCCACATTTTATCGCCTCATATCCACCCAGTTCCCCAAGAATTGTAATCTGATTTTCTTTGTCTACAGCTATAATCTATGATATTAATATGTATAAATAACAGATTGTTTGGAATACTTCTTTTCATATGTTCAATAGATGTTTATACCATTGATAAATTTGTTTTAGTTCATTATTTTGTGTGTGTTGATTTGCTGATTATGTCTATTATTTCAACCATTTTTAATAATCTATTAAATATTGTCTATTATCTATGTCTATTGTCTATTATTTAATAATGTATTTGAATGAGGCCAAAAATTGAACCATCAAAAACGATTCATTATTGACAGAGTAACCGCGTGACAAACATGCAAAAATAATATATAGACGAATTAAGAACCTCTTCTTTTTGAGATCAAAAAGATCATTGACTACCGAAAAATTTTTATAGCATAATTGTTATTAAAAATCGCCTTTGGGATTAGATACATTCTGATTTTAATCCTTTTTATTTTCTCAACGACTGGCGAAGATTAGTATTAGAATCATTTCAGAATATTTTAGCAAAGTTTATATTTACTTGTATTTAAAACGCTATATTTTTTTCTAATCCGTTAAAATTGATAAGAAAATCATTATAATTATTTTTTTAACATCTTATTTTTAGTTTCGTTACATTTAATAATTTAATATTTTACTTTTTTTCTCCTTGCACTGTAATTTTAAGTAATTTATAGATTTAAAATATTTATAGTTAAATAATTTTTAGATGATGGGGTTAAAGTAAAATTAAATACCTGAATTTGTTCACATATTTTTACACATTTCTGCTAACGTTGAGGGTCTGGACTAACTATACTTTGTTGAATAAGTTAGACAGTGGTAATTTTGACTGAAAATTTAAATGGGTTTTTGACATTGTATTTCATACATAGAGCCCAAGACATAGAGGGGCTAGGATATATACAGGCTAGACATAGAGCCCTTGTGCTCAATACTACAACTTCTTTTTTTTTGTATATTCAGTAGTGAGTTAAAAGTTTTCATAACTCCATGAAACTCGGGAATCTTATAGCAATGCATTATAGAAAAAATAATATAATCAAACAACCAATCAATTATTAAAACTAGAATACCCTGACGCATACATTAGGTAACATAGTTCCCTTGCAATGGAAGATCACAGGAACAGTAATGGTCCCCATTAGCCCCCTGTAGCAGAACAGTAAGCCAAACCATTAGCCGTCCTGCAAGAGCGTTCCAGTGCATGGCACTGGCAGAACTCATTTCTGGCCTTGAAAAGTCTGAGAGAAAACATTTATATAGAGGGAAAACCACAATAAAGATCCCGATTCCTTAACTATAAAAACTGGATTAAACAAGGATTAGAACATTCAATCAATAAAATGTGGTAATCAAATATGATGATCTACAACGATTATACTAACCGACTGCCGCGTTATAATTGATAAACAATCGAATAACTGAACAAATATGAGGTTTAATGGAAATGTAAAAATTACACTTCTCCTTCACTAAACAATACCCCTAAAAACATAAAAACGTAGATTATAATCATACAACGGACTTGCACTTTGTAATGTAATGCAGATGCCATTGTACTATAAAATTAGTGTGATCAACCATCGATAACTCACATTTTCAAAGTAAAAGTAATACAATTAATTTGTGTAATAAGGAATCCATAATAAAACAATTCGTATACTTCGATTACAATCAAGTATTGTATATTTTATATATATATATATATATATATATATATATATATATATATATATATATATAATATGGATGTGTCGATTTCAAAAGCCAATCCTCGATTTCGAACATTCTTTCGGATTCATGAATTCCAACATAAGACTTGGTATCGATATTCGTTAATTCAAAGTTGATTTCTAGGAACCGTTCGATACAGCTAATACTTCGATTTATCTCAATATGGATAAATAAAAAAAATAGTTATACATAGTTTTAGAATGTAAAATAAGTATGTTTTCAGCTTTGATAACAAAGCAGTTATTCGTATTGTAGAAAAACATTGTTGGTACAGAATTTAGAACAATTTTCTTCATAAATCAAGCACTTCTACTGCATGAAAAAATAAGATAATTTCAAACTGCTAAAGCAGTATAACTAACGTAATAAAATAAACTAGAGAACAGAACCATTTCACAATACATTTTTCTTATTTGTGAAGGATTTTTGTTATTCTATGCAATTAATTCCTCAACTAATAAGTGGAACCGAGTACCTATAGAATTTTTTATAATTTCAAATAAGTTATTGTAAACTTATTTTTTAACATCGCCGGGATTGTAAATAAATTATATATTATATGCAGTGAATAATAAATTATACAGGGTGTCCCGAATTTAAATAGCATAACCCATTTAAATTTTCAGTCAAAATTACCGCTGTTTAACTTATTCAACAAAGTATAGTTAGTCCAGACACTCAACGTTGGCAGAAATATGTAAAAATATGTGAACAAATTCAGGTTTTTAATTTTACTTTAACCCCATCATCTAATAATTATTTAACTGAAAATATTTTAAATCTATAAATTCCTTAAAGTTACAGTGCAAGGAGAAAAAAAGTAAAATATTAAATTATTGAATGTAACGAAACTAAAAATAAGATGTTAAAAAAATAATTATAATGATTTTCTTATCAATTTTAACGGATTAGAAAAAAAGATAGCGTTTCAAATACAAGTAAATATAAACTGTGCTAAATTATTCTGAAATGATTCTAATATTAATCTTCGCCAGACGTTGAGAAAATGGAAAGGATTAAAATCAGAATGTATCTATTCTCAAAAGCGATTTTTAATAACAATTATGCTATAGAAAATTTTCGGTAATCAATGATCTTTTTGATCTTGATCGTATATTTTCAACCGACTTCAAAAAGAGGAGGTTCTTAATTCGTCTGTATATTTGTTTTGTATGTTTGTTACGCGGTTACTCTGTCAATTATGAATCGTTTTTGATGGTTCAATTTTTGGCCTCATTCAAATACATTATTATAATTAAAATCGATGAAATAATAGACATAATCAGCAAATCAACACACACAAAATAATGAACTAAAACAAATTTATCAATGGTATAAACATCTATTGAACATATGAAAAGAAGTATTCCAAACAATCTGTTATTTATACATATTAATATCATAGATTATAGCTGTAGACAAAGAAAATCAGATTACAATTCTTGGGGAACTGGGTGGATATGAGGCGATAAAATGTGGGATTTAAAGGTAGAAAGAGGGTTTGTTTGTTTATTTCGTTTAACGTCACTTTATGCTGCTATGGCTAATCGGACGATGCTACGGTGGGAGTCCTAAATTTTGCCTATCCAGGTATAATTAGGATAGGGATCTTTAACGAGTACCTGACATCGCACAGGCTCGGGACCCCCATTTTAAGTCCCATTTTAAGTATACATATTCATAGATTATAGCTGTAGACAAAGAAAATCAGATTACAATTCTTGGGGAACTGGGTGAATATGAGGCGATGAAATGTGGGATTTAAAAGTAGAAAGAGGGTTTCTAGTAAGTTATTGGAAGAAGGGGTGTAATTCCAGGGTGGGAGTGAGGTTTGGGTAAGACATAATCTGTCTTTTCCGAACGTGAGCATATATGTTTAAATTTGATTGTATATGATGGACGTTAGGATTGAATTACTTAGTTGCCACAAAATAATTGCAGATCGGAATTGTTTTATTATATATGAGTGATTTAGATGCAAAAGGGTACAAGTGACAAAACCTCGTTGTAGAGTAAAAGTCAATCAAAGTATCCGTTTGCCACACACACTTTCAGGATTTTCGGTAAGTAGTTAGATTTCTTCTCTATAGATGGCATCACCTAGCGGGATATTCACTTGTATCTCTTTGCCACAGAATTATTTGTAATTCCTTACTCCATTTTTTCAAAGTTTGCCACTTGTACCCTTTTGCATCTAAACCACTAATATAATATTTTATTAAATCATGTGTATGTAGCAATACTACAAAATAAGTCGTACAACACAATTAGTCAAACGTTTTTGTTTTAATTTAATATTTCGAAACCTCCGTTCGAAGCTTAACAGTAGTCTATGTGGGAGGAAAATTACTGAAAGGATTTGAAGTATTTAGGCTCTGAACGGGGGAAAAAAAAACTGACGAGGGTATATTAAAGAAGTTCAAGCAAACGAAGATTGCTGAATGTGGGATTTTGGATATAGTATTATTCCAACAAAGAATTTAATTAATAGTAGAACTATTTGTAATCTATTAATTTTTTTTTTTTTAGTTTGTTGCTATATTGGATTCTGTAACTTATAACTACATAACTATATTAACCAAGCTAAAGGGATGCGCTAGCCACGAACATAGAAAGCGAGTTAAAATCTGTCGTTGCGTTAGGGACTGCTTAGGGATTATCCAGTTCGCTTGGTGACCGCTCCCCCTCCAGTTGGTCACTCTAAGCCGCCATTCCATTTAAATGGAAATCAGCAGAACGAAAACCAACTTCTGCTACTCAGCACATTTTCACATAAAATGCCACTTTAAGCCTGTTTTTGTCTAACGTATGTTATATAATGAAGCATATAACTCAATGATATATATCACCGCCATAGTACTGTTTTTAATCAATGTTTGTTTACTATTTTTTTTTTTAAGTAAAAAATATTTTTATTACAATCTGCCTTAAATAAGTACAATAAGTAACATTGATGGCTTTATGAATCCATTCACACAATATATACATTAATAAATAACAGAAAAATAAGAAAGAACAAGATAAAGAATCTCAAACTTAAAAATAAAGTAAAATAAATGATTATAGTTGTAAAAATTAAAAGTTAAGAAAACAATAGTATTCAACATACAATATACACTCAGGCTCGGGAACCCCGAAACAAACCTAGAGACAAGCTAGGTCCAACGAGATCCCAGCGCTGCTCTCTCAACTACGTCACTGGTGCAAAAACCCAGTGGAGTAGGACTATTAAAGTCACCCAATAGAGAAAAACGGCCTTAGCCAGGACTCCATAATGAATTTTACAATAAATCTAGCCCTTGCCTTTGTGTATGACTGTGAGGAAGATTATATGGATGTGTGGAATTGGATAGGAATCGCAGTAATCGATGTGGATAATTACATATTGTAGTCACTAGTGTAAATACACACTATCACTTGAAATTCTAAAGATAAACTAGATGAAGCCTTACTTATTTTTGATAAGATATGGTCCTTCGAAATTCATGAACCTTTAATAACATTCTGCTACTTCTTCATTGCTTTTGAATTGATTTGATAAAAAAGGGTATCAATAATATTTTTGTATATAGCTGTAGTTTTTAACCTAGAAAAATTGCATGTTTTAGGTAGTTGAAGATAACCTAAAAACATAATTCGACCTCCTATTTTTAATACTAATGAGTTGATAATCGAGATGGACTGAGAATTCACTTTACTATATTATTAGCGATATATCGCTGGATTTCCTAACTCCACACATTTTATTTATTTTTAGTTAAAATAAAATTTTAATTAATAAAAAATTTTATTATCAATTTTAAGCTTTTGATAAACTGTACCATTTTAACCTCTCTCGATGGCGATCAGCACCTATCGTTTGAATATGATGAGGCACCAAACTTCAATATGATCCACATATTTGTCGCTTTTTAAATAACAATTTAATTGATTATCAGTCAATTTTATTATTATTATTTTTTGTTGATGGTGTATTTAAAATTTAGTACAGCTTTGGTAGTTTTCGAGGTTAGTGATCACAAACGAACAATGGCTTGTCCATTATATAGTAGTTTGGATAAAAACAAATACAATAATTAGGTAACTATTTAAGGTGTGGTTGTGGGATATGTTTTGCCTATCAAATCCCTGGTAAAAAATACCGTTTCAAACTTACCTCTCAGTCCCTAATTACCAGAAAATTGCCGAAAGTCGGAAAAGAGATGGAAGGCGGGACCTGCTCAATAAGTAATTTCAATTTTTTTTTTTCATACCAGGGGAAATACTTCTCTGATTGACCCTTCGTAACATGCCAAAAATCATAAATGACACTCTTTTTCACTTTTACTGTTTCTCTTGAAGGACTGACATTGATATCAAAATATTTAAAGATAATAAATGGTCGAAATATTAGAGTTACGAAGGATTGAAATTGTTAGCTTTGTTAGGTTTATGGTATAACCCTGTGTAATTCAGTTTCATTCGACAGTTTGTATTGGTGTTTGATTATGGAAATAATCACAATCTTGTATTAGCTATAAATTTGTTTAATTATAAAAAAAGTTTATACAATCGTTTTGAAGTCTTAACTATTTGTACTCTCTAACGAATGATATATTTTTTTTTTTTTTTAACATAATCTTTATTGACTTAACTTAGTTTTTTTGCGGCTAAAATGCCCAGTCAAAAAACTCCAAAATAATCAACCTGATGTTTTAAAGTTCTTCAGGATTTGCAGGATCTTTAGTATCATTTAAATAAACTAGAATCCAGAATTTGCATCTAGTGCCTCTGGCCATGTCGCAGTATACGGCACCTTAAAATAAAATAAATAAATAAATAAAATGCTTAAACCAGAAAACTCCATTTTTCTCGTACACCCGTATTTTTATAATAATCCAAACGTTGGTTTTAAAGACATGCGTACTTATTATGTTGTTCTAAAAACTTATTCTGATGTTTAAAACAATAATATCACTTGAAATGAGCTGATAGCCCTGGGCGATCCCGAGGTTTCCCCTGTGTTAGTAGCTGGTTAAGCTGATAGTTTCTTCATTAGTTGAACGATAAAGTTCATTAAAACAAAGATTCTAACCAGGTTTTCATTAAACCTTTGTTAAAACCAAGTTTGATTCGGGAGATCACGAATTTAGTGTGTTAGTCAATAATACTTTTTAAGACCTTTTAATGTAATTTTGAGTGCATTTCAATAAACATAACAAATATGAGGTTGCCTGGAGATGAGCTAGTTACTATCGCTGTTACTTTTATTTTTTAATAAAATGTAAGAAACATATTAAGTGTTTTTAATAAATGTTAAACTCAAGTAAAAAAAAATTACTGTAAATTATACTAAATATATTTTAACGTACATGACTGGGAAGCGCTGTCCCATCCATGTTTGCCGGACATCGCTCCTTCCGGCTATCACATATATTTCGTTCGATGCAAACAGATTTTACGTGGGAGCACTTTACTTATAAAAGCAATACAAATTTTTTTCGTAATCGGATAGTCTAAAAATACCAGGTGCAGATGAAGCATACGTAAGTAAATTTTTGATTTTGTAAAAAAGAAAATTTGCGTTTAAAATTTTTTATAAAAAAGGGCGGCTTTGTAATCACACATTCAATTTTAATTGACATAACCCCTCAGATACTGGCAGCTATAAAATTGGAATCGTTATTATTTGAATTGGAGTACCCCCCCCCCCCCCCCCCCCCAATGGCCACTCTGACACAAAGCTACTAGTTGCCCTTCCATTAGGTCCCGCAATGGCCAGATAAATCTAATTGCTGGCCCTTTTGTGACTAGTTAGCACGTGCCACAGGGCAGCTAGCTGTATTTGAGTTACCTAATCCACGTTTAACTTCAAAATTTGATTTGTCGGCTAGCATCTACCAGCTTCGGTTGTTTTCAACTATCCAAAACGTACTATCGCTGTTTGAGAATAGAAAGAAAACTTTAACATTGTCCCTTAAGAATAATATACATAGCAAAATAAAATCATATTTGGCCAAGAGATTTTAAAAATGAAGTAAGAATGAAAAAATCTAAATAAGAATTACATACTTTTTATATAAAAAGTTCAGAGAAGGGGGGACATATATATGTGTGCGTGTGCGTTTGTGCGTGCGTGTGTGTGTGGGGTTTTTTTTTTTTTTTTTTTTTTTTTTTTTTTTTTTTTTTTTTTTTTTTTTTTTTTTTTTTTTTTTTTTTTTTTTTTTTTTTTTTTTTTTTTTGTTTTTTTTTTTTTTGTAATGGGAGGAGGAAAATCTTGCATAAGACGAAGTGGGCCGTGTGAGAGACCACAACAGTGTGAGATTCTTACTCACTAAAAACCACCTCCCTATTCTTCTTCACCACCCCGCGGAACTGCTGTCAAGCATTACTTCACGGGGGGTGGACTGGCTATGTGCTTACTTTATATTTTCTACTGCTAATTATAGAGGCATTAGGAGGCCTCGTCTTTCCCGCTCCTGTTTACGTAGCTTTCTGCAGATGTAAGCTGCGTAATTTGCAACAGCATTCCAGTTTTATCGGCAGAAGTCATCTGGCTAACCAGGTTTTCTGGCACCAACTGATGGCCCAGAGTCCTGGCCAGATCTTCTCTCTCTTTTGCAAATTTGGGGCAACAGAAGAATACATGCTCTACAGTTTCCTCAAGGTTTGTGCAATTGGGGCAAGACAATTCATTTTCAAGTTTGAACCGAAACAGATAGGCCCTGAAGCCCCCATGTCCAGTAAGTAATTGGGTGAGGTAATGATCAACCTTCCCATGTTTCCGGGCTATCCATGTCGCAATGTCTGGTATCAAACGGTGGGTCCATCTTCCAGAAGATGATGAATCCCAGCGTCTTTGCCATCTTTGTAGAGTATTATTTCTCTCCTCCTTGGTGATTGAGGGCCAATAAGCACCCGGTTCCTCTCGTTTTCGGCGATAGATCCGATTGCGTTCATCCGCCAGAAGGTCAATGGGCGGCATGTCACCTATAACACATACTGCATCATATGAAACAGTGCGAAATGCTCTAGTGACACGAATGGGACTTCTTCGGTATACGCCATTGACCTTTCGGGCGTATGACTGCACTAGGAATGCGGTTGTCCAGATCGGTGCGGCGTATAAAAGAGCAGAGCTAGCCACACTAGCCAGAAGTTTTCTTCTGCTTTGTCTGGGGCCACCCATATTCGGCATGATTCTAGCAAGTACATTCGTTACTTGGGCTGCTTTTTTGCTAATTATTTGTAGATGTTTATCAAACCTTAGTCTGGCGTCGATCTGCACCCCAAGATATCTAATAGATGGTAGAGAGGAAATATTATAATCTCCAACGGTCAGGGTGATTGTTTCTCTTACTTTCTTGCTTGTAACGAGAACTGCCTCGGTTTTATGATCAGCAAGCTGGAGCCCTACTGATGAGAGCCACTGGCGTATTGTGGCTACAGCTGTGTTAGCACTGTAGACAATTTCCTCTAGCAGTTTTCCACAAGATATGATTGCAAGACCGTCCGCGAAACCCAAAGTAACTGTCCCTACCTCCATGGGTAGTCTTAGCACTGCATCATACATCACATTCCACAAGAGAGGCCCTAAAACGGAGCCCTGAGGAACGCCACTTGTGATTTTATAGGTTTTTTAGTCCAGCATCAGTATCATACCTCAGTACTCTATCAGAGAAATAACTCGATAATTCTCATAAGGTATTGTGGAACTTTCATCCTTCGCAATCCCTCCAGAATTCAATCCCATCGGTGTGTGTGTGTGTGTGTGTGTTTGTTTGTTTGGTTGTGTGTGTGTGTGTGTGTGTGTGTGTGTGTGTGTGTGTGTGTGTGTGTGTGTGTGTGTGTGTGTGTGTGTGTGTGTGTGTGTGTGTGTGTGTGTGTGTGTTTGTTTGTTTTTGTTTCCCAATGTTTTTGGAATACCACCAGTTGGGAAATCCCCTATAAACCTTGTAACTGTTTTTCTAAAACTCCCTAGGCCAGTTGTGAACTAGAATTGTTAGAATTTAGTTAGTCGATACCATATCCGCAAGTAATATTGTAAGTAGTTTCATAATCCTCTATATCCTTTAATTATTTATAATTTTATTGTTCAAAATCATGTTGTTATTCTTATATTTTAGCTAACTTTTTGTTTTGAAATAACTTGTATAAGTTATAAAATTTTATTGTAACCTGTTTTTTCACCGTAGGACATGATTATGAGAACAATATAGTCTCGAAACGTCGCCAAAAAAGTTGTTTGTCTTTTTTGACTGAATCTCAAGAACTTTACTAAATATATGTATAATGAAAAATAAAACAGAAAATCAAAAGTTATCTATATATTCATCATTCATTCATTATTGGCGCGACAGGCGCATGTAGCTGTCGTTGGCCTGCTCAATTGCCTTTGCCCAGTCGCCCCTGTTGGCAGCGAAGTCCTCTTTCGCATTATCCATCCATCTAGCTTTTGGACTTCCTATAGACCTTACTCCTTCCGGCTTCCCATGATAAATTCTTCTTGCCGTTCTCGCCTCATCCATTCTTAGGACGTCCCCTAACCATTTCATGCGTTATAATCGATCGAAGTGGGATATAGAAAAGTCGCCATACATCGAGCAAATGTCTTTGTTCGTTCTTCATATTTACGAGGCAATCCTTCTTTAACTAAGCGTCTAAGTGTTTTGTTATGTATAAATAATGAAATATAAAAAAAAAAAAAAAAATTGACATTTATGTTTTATCTAGGATATACTAGAGTGACATTGCTTGTGGAATCCATGTAATTATAATACGGAAGGTTATGGAAGGCACTGGCGTAAAGTAGCAGAGAATTAGGCGTGACCAATTTGAGCTAATGACTAGGTTCTACTATTGTCGCTTTTCCTATCTAAGTACCTTATAGGTACCTTATATTTACCCCTAGGATGGGATATTAAAAGATAACATCGATGGCATTTCATACATCGACCAATAGACATATTCAAAAAAATCGATGTAATTTTTTTATATAATGTAATCCTGGCTGATAGGTTCACCTGTTAACTAACTTTAGCAATGTAATTGATAGTTAAGTAAGTTCTGGACAAATGCTTTTGAAACATGGATGTTTTTCATATTTATATAAAGCTAGGCTATTAAGTTGAAAATTAAATTTGTTTGAAAGCATCAGTGATTCTTATATGTATTATATGTAATAGATCATTAGGTCGTTATCATGTTTTATTTATCTGATCTATCTGGTTCTAATGTTTTGTTTCCATGAACACTCGGAACGTATCATAAACCGCGATTATTTGCTCGGTATAGCTGTGTACTTTGTATTAGTTATGATTATTTACTCTACTTCAGTTTAGAAAAAATGTTTAGTTTAAATACATCTGTCGACAAAAACAAAACAGATTTTTTTAACTTTGTATTTTTTTCTTTAAAACGTTATTTATTATTATTATTATTATTATTATTTTAAATACAACTTATATATGATAAAAGTCCTCTATCAGTTTTTCTTAATCTGATGAGTCTGTTTAAGCTATTAATTATATATTCTAATAAACGAGCAAGATTATACTGTAATATTTACTCGGTAAAAATATTTAAGAACGGATTTTTTAAAAAACAGTCTTATCTCGATAAGCCATAACAGTCAAGTTATTAAGCGGTCCCATTAAAGTTTAGCAGAGAGCGAATCCTCAATTATTGGAGAGAAATGAAAAAAAAAAAAATAAGGGGATGATCGGTCGGCACCAGAGCCCTGGAGGAGATGGAGTTTTAAAATGGAGGGGCTAAGGCAGGCTATTAATAAGATGTAACGAAGAAGGGAGTTATTTGTTAGAGGGGAAGATTCTAGGCGTTCGTGGTTATTGTTACTGCTAAGTGATAAAAATGGCATAAAAAGACTTTCGTTTTTAGAATATTACCATTATTTTTTAAATTATTTTATTTTGAAGTGTGTAATAACACATCTCTTATCTGATGGTTAATATTAACTATGTTTGTTTTTTAAAAAAACGCAAATTTGACAGACCAGTCCCAGTTCCAAGTCGACTTCGGCTATGAAGAGTGTGTTATGTGCAATTTTGCGAATTTCAGTTTATGGTTTTCAACACAAATATTTTTTCTATTCGTATTTAAGTTATGCGGCTATTAAAGATATAAATATTACTTTGTGAATCATTGTGTCAACAAATCTAAACATTTAATTGTATTATTAAGTAATATTTTTGCGCTTATCACTCTATTTGTTGCGGCGTAGCTTCCTTATGTATTCCAACAAGGGCACGAAGAACTTTTGATTACCAACCTATTCTAGGCAATAAGGGAAACTCAGGATTCATTCCGTGGATCCGCTACGAAATAAATCTTAACTCCTCCAGGTGGGGTTCGATCCTTTGATCTTCTGTATCGGAATCAAGTCCCCTAATATACATTATAAAGACCTGTTTTTTTTTTTATCTTAAGCCGGCTCCACACATTCGTGTTATGCCATAACACGCAACACGAAACTGTTTCGCCCAATGTTCGCCGAAACAGTTTCGTGTTATGTCATAACACATAACATATAACACGAAACAACGACGATAAAGTTCTCTGTTATGGCATAACACGAAACAATGACGAAACAGTTCTGTGTTATCGCATAACACATAACACGACCTAAGGACGAAACAGTTTTCTGTTATGTCATAACAATATATCAATATCTACTAATATTAGCCCCGTTGATTTAAAAAAAATAAAAAATAGCCAAGTTTGTAAAAACGCATGCATGTATCTAAAACTTTTTGATTTGTTGTTAGGACCTATAAGGATAGTTAAAATCCAAGTTTTCAAACCTCAAAACCAGGTGGGATTTTCGGAGTACTCCATAAACCGCGGAATTTAAGCTCTATTTTTGTTTTTCATTTATATCTCTAAAATATACAAATTTGCTTGACATAGCATTTACAGTATGAAAGAGTACTAAATGTGTGGCAATTTGATTCTAACCGCAGCTATGTAGATTAATTGATTTCGGAAATACACCAAAATATAGTGATTTTTCACATTATTTGAAGTTTTTCCGTTGAGTCAAGTTCTCGACCCCATTATGACAAAAGTACTGGTTTCGAAAAATTTCTTCAAGAATGTATTTAAAGGAAATTTAATTAGCTTTAATTTGATATCTAAACTGTACCTGTAGACCAACTTTTTTTTAGAAACGGCAAAAGATTAGAAAATCGGATTTGAGGCATTGCTGGTTTTAAAAGTGAGTGAGAGAATTGACAGGAATCTACCTGCTTCTTTTTCAGAAAGCAAACATGCACAAGTATCTGTTGCTGTTTTTATAAACATATATTTTAGAATGATATCCTTCGATGTCTAATTCGACTAGGCTATGTATGATCTATTGTTTTTCCCTGTTTGGGAGAAAATGAGTTTTATCCTTCGGTCTCCCTCCTTTCTTATATCTTATATTTTATTTTGCCATTGTTTCAGGACTCTTTATTCTCTCAAATACAATTTTTTTTAATGCGAGGCTACTTAATCTCCTGAAAGTCAGCTCTTATTATTTCTTTATCTCATTGTCTCATGTGTTAATAAAGTTTGCGTAAGCTTTATTCACGCTATGATCTAATTACTTTCAGACTGAACTAAGAGCAAAAGTGAAGATAAGCTACGAAAATCTCTTCTTGACTAATTGAATAGACGAAAAAAACTCTGTCAACAACGTAGTTTCCCATTACTAAGACCACCTAAAAGAAACATACCTAATATAGTCGAGTTCAATTCAAAATGTATGAATTAGTTATCGATTTAATTTATACACTTTTTAAATCGCTACCTTCTTAATTAACGTTACTTATTATCAAATTTAGTAGTTTTTCATTTTAAAACAGTTATTATTGATAATAATGATTAAATGGGCTTCACGATTATTGGCTGGTGCTAAGCGAATTTGTGAATAAGCGATTGTCTCTGTTTTGGACTTGTGTTATGGGGAAACAAATTTTCTTTGATGTGTGTTAAAAACCGCCTCCTATAGCGATACACCCATAGCACGAGCAGAAACAACTTAATAACACATAACACGAGCCGAGTGCCCATCCACACATTCGGCAACTTTTACGATCATGTCTGTTTCGTGTTGCGTGTTATGACATAACACGAATGTGTGGAGCTGGCTATACGGCTATGAAAGGATCTGAAACAATATCATAACACATGACACGAGCCGAGTGCCCATCCACACATTCGCCAATCTTTGACGAGCATGTGGTATGTGTTACGAATAAATAAAAATAAAATTTATATACAAGATTTGAAGTACATATACAGGAATAGTGATACGATTATGATATTTTATAATTATAAATATGAGCTCAAGTTGAATGCTGAAATTAATAATAATTAAAAAAATCAAGAATTATTAAGAATTTTTTATTTCATGTATTTTCTTTTAATTAGAGGGGTTCTTTTTTCGTCTCTCTATCTTTAGTTTTCTTTTTTTTCAAATTTTTACATACCGTTCTAGCAATCTTTACTAAAAAAAACTATTTGAACTTTTTAAATTCAAACTTTTATTATTTAGCGTAACTTTTAAATTATAAAATCAAACAAACGAAACCACAATCAAGGTTTTTTGTTGCTTATATAACTAAACGTATACATATTTCAACACTTTCCTCCTCGTGACTCGATTGATCATTTTTAATTTAAATTTCCATTGAAAATTATATTTCTACAAGACGGTATTACTGCTTACTTTTATAGGAGTTTTTAAATTAAATTTTTCATATTTAATTTTTATATTTGTAGTAGGGTCGGGGTCTAAACTGTGAAAAAAAAATCATGAAGAAAGTTTTAAATATTTTTCATGTCTGCATTTTCTGATAAGTGAAAGCGATTTAACTTTTCTGGGAGGTGAGAATAGTGTAATCAGAATCAAACTGAATTATGAAGTTTGACTTCTTTATCGGGAAACTTTGATTGTGTTCTAGTCAATTTCAAACCCAAACAGAAAGAACTTTGCTATGCCAAATTTTTGTTTGAGCTTCTAGAGCTGTTTTAACCTCCATCAGTCTAACTTTCCTATTATCACCGATTTATGAATTTGGCTATAATTTGTTTTTGTTTTTTTATTTGGTAACAGTTAATAGCCTTTATAAATAAATCATTCTTATTAAGTAAATTGATATGTTGTAAAATATAATTATTAAATTTAAGTAGAATTAATATCTCACTTATAAAATTATTCATATTTAATTTACTAAATAATTTCTGTTTTGATATTGGGTTATCTGACCACATATAAATAAGAAGGAAATTTGTGATTATAAGCAGATGGAACATTGAAAGTGGATGGAGTGTTTATATCAAATAAACAAATACTTCATTATTGATTATAATTTTGAAGACAAACTACCTATATTAGTAAAATTAAACATTGTAACATAGTTATTTGATATGCTAAAAATATATATAAATTAAAATAACAACTGATTGGTATGTATAATAATTATATGAATTAAACTATTTATAAAATAAATCTAATTTTGTTATTGAACTTGAAATTTTATTTACAGGATTGTTTAATACACCATAGTTATTGTTGCTTAATATGTTGAAAAATGTGTGATACTGTATGTTTATTGGATCTATTTAATTTTACTTCGTGACTGCAATGCATCTTAATCATATTTTAATTGTTTGTTGTTTGTTTATGGGGGCTTATGTACTCAAACTAGGACATGAAAGACAAATTATTCCACAGGCTACCTATTCTAGCCATGGTAGGAGGATCAAGATTCGTTTCGTGGGTCCGCCACGAAATACATTTTAACCCGCCCAGGTGGGGTTTGAACCCACGACCTTCTGGTTACGAGCGCGCTGAGACCCTCGCTCCAAATAACTCGGCCATTGGGTCCCAATAATGTTTTAATTAGAGAATGGTGTGTCCTTGATATGAATAAAAATAAAATTTCTTCTGTAAATATACTTTTTTAAGAAAATATTTGCGCTACTCGTTTTAACATGAATATTAGATTTTATGTTAAGTAATGTTCAATATTTATTGACTGAACCTCAAGACCCTTACTTAACATATACTAGTAACAGTTAGGAAATTTATCCACACATTAGGTTTTATATTCTAAAAATTTTCTCTATTCAAAAAATAGATAACTTGTTTTTTATATAGTTATATATAAAGATTAATTCCTTAAAAGTAAACTTCGGAATTCCACAAATTCTTATAAGCGGCAACCCTCCGCTGTTGAAAAATTCTCCGAATCCCTTAGTTTACTTACTGAATCAGATAGTGATGAGAATTTATGAGCTTGAAGTCTTGGGATATTTTAGAAATCCACTTCAGCAATTTAAGAAATTCAATTTATGGCAGAATTCCGGTCAATAAGCAGTATTGCAGTAACTTTCTCATAATGGTAGAGAAATATTGGTAAGAACTTTTATGTTTTAGAATAATTTCTTTCGACTACTCCAGCATTAACTGAATAAGCGTTCGAATCTCACAATAAATTAAAAAAGACTTATTAACTTGACAGAGATGGACATACATGTTGGGCTTTCGGGTTCCCCTAAACATTCTAATTTTTCTTGTATCCAATCCTCACAATCCAAAATCCTTCATAAAATCGTCAATGCTCCTTATTATGTCACAAAAAAACTTCCAGGCTTGTTAAAATGACGTAAAATTAATCGTTACCGAAGATGGTCATGGAGAATAATGTAATAGAAGAAAAATAAACAGGAAAACATCTAGTAAGATGGAAGGATTTAGAGGGAGGAATAGGACGTTGCATAAAGGCAAGTTTGAAAAGACGAAATTGCAATAAAATATTTCGTGAATAAGAGGATAAACCAAATTACCTTGAAAACTATTATACTCGTACTTCAAAGTAGGATTTTTAATATCTGCGCTGATATTATCCAATGAAATCCAAAAAGATTTCAATGCTCCATATGTTGCGGATTTGGCCCCAAACCAGATACCTATCCTTTCATTGTCTCCGAACTTGCTTTGCACTCATTTCCCGATAATCCTCTAAAACCTTCGAATGTAGAACTTTTATTAAAGTGCTACTTGTGAGTAGTTCTTTAAATATTATTGACTTGTCATTGCAATCATTATTATCAAATTTACTTGTTGTATTTAATGTGTACAGTTATAAATATCAATCAATAGTTAAATAACAAAAAAATAAAAAAAATTTCTTGACTATGATTTTAACACCGGTGACACCATGGAGCCTTGCAGAAATGAAATTCAGAAGAAATGAATCGACCTATGTATAATACGAGGGTGGCTTAAAATGTTCTCAGAATGTACTAGAAAGAAGTGTCTTACCTCAGTGGAACTGCTTTTATTTTTCAACATAGCCTCCCTTTAAACTAATGCATTTGGCCCAGCGATCTTCCTATGCCTTGATCCCATCTCGAAAATGAGATTCCTCCAGGCCTTCAAAATACCTCTCCGATTCAGCTGTCAATTCTTCCGTTGTAGGAAATCTCCGTCGACCGAGGAAAATTTTCAGCTTGAGGAAGTGATGAATGTCTGATGATGCCAAATCAGGTGGATATGGTGGATGTTGCAATAATTCGTACCTCAGTTCATGAGCGTTTATGGTCCAATGTCAAGAACCGTGGCACCCATCTTGCGGATAATTTTTTCATTCCCAATTCTTCGGTTAAAATGTGATATACCCGTTCAGATGACATGGACTTCCACTTTGCAACAGTTGAATATGAAGGAGCAGAGTCCCCCAATGTGTTCTGAAAGTCGGCATGAATTTCCTTTGCTTTCATACCTTTCCTCCCGAAGTACTTAATAACTGCTCGAATCTCAGTTTTTTCTATTTTCACAAATCACTATGCAATAAACAACAACAACAAAGAGTCGTCACTACCACTCACGCTTGGTGTTCACTCACAATCTAGCGGTGATTCCGAGAATTTTTCAAACCACCCTCGTTTATGGTTATCCAAGGGAGAAAAAAAAATAGTTGTTCTATATAAATTTTAAATTATTGAAGTGTGTAATTAGGTAACATCCATTAATTTTTATTTAATACATTAATGAGTATTGTTTTTATCATATTAACTTAATTTTTAAGTAATGGTTAAGTTTATTAAATTTTTTAAATTGTTTTAAATAATTTTATTTCCAATTTTTGAAATACTAAAAATATGATTCATATAATTTAGTTGAAAAAAATAAATATAACTAAAAAATTATATTTTATATTTATGTTTAAAATGAGATTTAATTTGTTATATAATTAGTTCGTTAGTAATATAAATAAACTTAAAAAAAAAAATACTGAAATGGAAATAATCAATAAATAAAACAATGTAAGTTGAATTTAGAAGGATCTGGTATTGCATAGCATTAGAATTATCTGGTCTGATCGCTGGCAAGAATGCATCGGGAATGCTTGGTTCGGTATAATAGCGATATAGTTCAGTGCACCCAAAATAGTATTTGGAGATGTGCTTTAGACCGTTTGTGGGCAGAAATGATTTAACATGTGGAACGGTTCTGCTCACTACTTATTTAATAATTTCCTCCTGTTAACTAATGATTTCTTCCTGTTAATTACTATTTTACGCTTTAGTTATTATATTTGACCTTTTACTTGAGTTACCACTATAACAATTTTTGCGGGTTGTTGATTTTAATTACGAATTGTCTGTTTGATTTGAAAAAACGTTCGTTCATTTAATCCGCTTTCCAACTCATTTCTTGCAAAATCGAGAGGGCGCACTTCGGGTTTAGCGATCTTAAACAAATTATGGACATAGATTCTACGATATCTTCTATATTTTAATATTTTTCTTAATCTACAGATTCAATGATGTTCGATAAAAATCTTAATATTCTCAAAATAATTCGATGAAAATGACCTATTACTCGCATTAAAAAAAAAAAAATAAAAAAAAAAAAATAAAAAAAAAAAAAAAAAAAAAAAAAAAAAAAAAAAAAAAAAAAAAAAAAAAAAAAACTTGCAGATTTTCAGATGGTAAATAAAAATGAAAAAAAAAGTGAGAAATATTTTTTAATTCTTGTGTACACTACAAAATTGTACACTTTTTTATTAGGTCATTTTTTATCGATTTCATTAATCCTGTAATTACTCTAAAAATAGCATTTTCGTCAAAATAGATACTTTATGGCTTTAATAAGAAGTACAACTTAACCAATTTTTCACAGCGCAGATATTAAAAATCCTACTTTGAAGTATATTAGTTTTCAAGGTAATTTGGTTTATCCTCTTATTCACGAAATATTTTATAGCAATTTCGTCTTTTCAAACTTGCCTTTATGCAACGTCCTATTCCTCCCTCTAAATCCTTCCATCTTACTAGATGTTTTCCTGTTTATTTTTCTTCTATTACGTTATTCCCATGTTTCGGTATTTTTTACGTCATTTTAACTTCTATACGAACATATTTCGTTTTCCTATCTTTTCATTTTTTTCTATGTTCCAATGAATAATTAATGGGATGTAGATGTTGGGGTATGCAGTCATCTATGAAAAATAGTAACTTAATTTAATTTAATTGACTGACTGCATGCCCCAACAATCTACATCCCATAGAAATATTCATTATTCATTGGAACATAGAAAAAAGAACATCTCTAAACACTTCTCAGTCAACTAATACCTTATCCATATGAATATTACGAATTTGCGAAATTATTGTCAATTAATATACTGTTCGTATATATTTTGTTAGTAGGTAGGCATTGATTCAAAGGAGTTTAAAATACATTTCCCTGAACGATTCAATTTAACGTGAAAAGAATCTATACTCTAACCCTTAATAGTTTTGACTGGAAGACTAATAGGTTGTATTTAAACCATGACAGAAGAGCTTATAAAATAGAGTATCCTTATTGTGATACATGAATGTTTCAGAGGCATTGTAATATATTTGGAATGTAAAATACAGAAAGCCTCTGCTTTAGCCATCCCTAATCCTTTACATTAAAGTGTACATACATTAGGGCTTGCTCAACAATTTATCTCAATGCTGTCCCTTTCCCTTTACCGAATTATATATTGCTTTCTAGTTCAAAATTCTCAGGTACAGACGGATATAGTAAACTGTGAGGAAAGGGATTATCAAATTGAATCTGCAATTTGTTTAATGATTGTGTTTAATATAGCGCACACAATGGAGACATTATCACATTTCATTGGTGAAAGTATTACTTTAATCTACTCAACCATTCCACTTCTGCTTTATAAACTTTCTCTGGACATTAAAAGGCTCCATACTCAACTATCCCAGGAATTTCAATCTGAGAGAGGAGATGGGTCGGAGATCTGATGTCTGTGTATAATGTTCGTGGTCATGTTTATCCTAGATTTATTTATTTTTAAATTATTTAATAAGTTCGTATTAATTAGAAATTGTATATCAGGTATTTATTTAGTACTCTTCCAATGCAAAATTGAGAAATTTGCAATATTCTGCAAAATATCAATACTTACTATCTCTTAATTTCAGGGGTTTGAAATAAATCATTTCACTGTATAGGTTTGTGATACAATTTAGACCAAATATTTCTCTACAACATCCATGACTTCCTAAAACTCCTAAGGTAAAATACGTGTTCTTTTTTGACAATGGCTTTTCCCATATTCGTGAAAGCGCTCCGGAAAGATCTGGATATAATAAGGCCCCTTCTCAGATAAAACAATCTATCACTGGAGTGCCACCTGTGGGCGGCACAACTGACGGAAAGCTCTCCCCCTCAGACTGCTGCTTCTCAAAATGTCAATTTGGAAAACAATATTTCATTTAACTCACTTTAATTTTTTTGTAATATAATTGTAAACTATATATATATATATATATATATATATATATATATATATATATATATGGATAAATTTCTTGACTGTTACTATTAAATGTTTAGTAAGGTTCTTGAGGTTCAGTCATAAAATAAAAAAGGTTTATTGTAACCTGTTTTTTTCACTGTAGGGCATGATTATGAGAACAATATAGTCTTGAAACGTCGCCAAAATAGTTGTTTTTTTTTTTTATTTTATGACTGAACCTCAAGAACCTTACTAAACATATATATATATATATATATATATATATATATATATATATATATATATATATATATATATATGTATTAAATTATGTTCAATATTATTTTTTTTTTATCAATATTGTATGCTGAATCACTTAGTTAATAAAATCAACTCTTCCTCCCCCTTTTTGCATTTTGTTTTACAGCTGGTTGATAAAGGTAAAGAAAGATCTGCCTGGATTAGGACGAGGCTTATTTTTGTATGGCCGTTTTCAATCTGATTTAACTACTTTTGGGAGAAAACCTTCCACCTCAAAATTAACTAGTTGGAAATTTTACTGCGGTAAAAAGTAGATTTGATGTCCAACGAGCTATGGAAAACTGCAATCAGCTTGTTTTACCAATCTCAAACCAAAGGAAATTACGAAAAAAAAAATACCTAAATTTATTTCTAAAAATTCGAATATTGATTGAGTATTGTTTGATTATATTTAATTTACAATTTTATTTCCCATAATTAACCATCGTTAATCCTAGTTAGAAAACATTAATCGTGTTTTTTTTCAACAAAATAAACCTCGACCAAATATTTTTTGCTGACCTTTTTTTTTGTATTCAAATATCATTGAAATAGTTAGTTAAAAAAAAGTAACCTATCGTCCACAGTTCATAGAAGAAACAGATATGCTTCTAACCCTATTATTTTTTTTTAGATGGTTTCAGAAATTTAAAATAGTTAACGTGATCCTTGACAGAAAAGGAGGTTTTTGATCAAGTTCAATATTCGTAGAGATTGCTCTCGATTACCTTACTCGATTGAGTATTGTTTGATTATATTTAATGTACAATTTTACTTCCCATATTTAACCCTTGTTAATTCTAATTAGTAAAAACATTATTCATGTTTTGTTTCGACAAGATAAACCTAGGGCTGTGAATTATATGCAATAAAAACTGAAAAAAATGCACACACACACACACACACACACACACATACATATATATATCTATATATATATATATATATATATATATATATATATATATATATATATATATGTATGTATACATGCAGAGATATTAGGTAAAATATGCAATTAAATACCAAAATGTGCAAATATATGCATTATTAGAAAAATAAAAAAATCGCAATACATACCTATACTTATGTACAAACTCAAGTATAAATAAATAATTGTGTTGAAAGGAGGGACATTAGGAAGAAAAACATTAAAAAACCAATATTAAAAAACAAAAACAAATGTTAAAAAACTTTATTAAAGATAAATAAAACACATTAAACAGGGAACATTAAAAACGAAAAAAATCATGACATTAATATCCAGAAAACAACAATCACAACGAAAATACTTATACTTTAAAACAGAACAATATACATCAAAAACAATAAGCAACGACCATACAGAAACACTCCCGACATATTCATGCCACTTATTCACTGTTATACAGTGAATTTAAATGGCAAAACTTCAGGAACTTATAGGGGACCGAAAAACTAAGACAAAAAGTCCTTTAGAGATTTGCTCGTTTTTGCTTAGTTTTAGAGAAAATCGCAAGTAAAGAAACAAAACAAGTTTTCATTTTTATACTTATTTATTTACATTTATATTTATTTTATGTTCTTTTTAATCTCAATATTGCTCAAAATGTCCTCTTGCACCAATGCAAGCATTACATCTAGCACTCACTTGATAAATTGCAGCTAAACATTGTTCTGATGATATTTGGTGCACTGATTCTATGATTCGGTCTCTTAATTGCTCTCTTGATTTCCTTGAGGTCCCCCATACGAAGAAATTCATGGGTGTCATATCAGGTGATCTGAGTGGCCAAGGTACTACTCCTCCACGTCCAATCCATCGTTGTGGATAATTTATATCCAGCCAAGCTCGAGCAACTCTGCTGTAATGAGCTGGAAATCCATCGAGTTGGAAACACATTACAATCCGCTGCTGTAAGGGAATGTCATCTAAATAATTAGAAAAGTCGTTCTCCAAAAAATTTGTAAATGTGATACCATTCAATCTTCCAGGTAAAAAAAATGGTCCCACCAGTAATCCGTTCCAAATTCCAAGCCAAACGTTAATAGCAAATTCATGCTGAAACCTATTCTCTCTAATTGCTCTGGGATTTTCAAGAGCCCATACATGATAATTTCTTTGATCAACAATTCCTCCTCATGTAAAAGTAGCTTTATCGGTCCATAAAATTTTTAATGGAAATAAATTATCATCGCCAATTTTGTCAAGAAACCAGTTACTAAAATTCAATCTCTTGACATAATCTTGAGGTAATAAATTCTGAACTTTTTGAAGATCGTATGGGTAGCGATTATCACCTTTCAAAGTTCGCCATATTGCTTGCCGCGATATTGCTAATGCAGCAGATGCTCTTCGGATGCTAGTCTCAGGATTGTTATCGAAGTGGCGTTGAACACAATTTCTTCTCCGATAATCTGCTCTTATTGCTGTCTGGAATTGGTCGCCTTCATTACCTATTAATAATGACCCAGTCTCTCGTAGTCTATTAAAAGTTAACGTTAAAGATTAGGCACTCTTCTATTTGTAAATCGGCGCGCACACTCCTGCACCGCTTCTAAAGCTTTACCGTTACAGAAACCATACATGAAAATCATATCAGCGTATTCAACATTAGAATATGTATGCGGCATTGTGGCTGATGCTATTCGCACAAAAATATCTGAGTAACTGACTGAAGACTGATTTAGGAATTATAATCCTAGAAGGAAGCCAAAATGTAAACAAATAAAAGAATGTAAAGGATGACATTAAGTGTTTACATATCTCACTGCTTAGCCTGACGAACTTTAAAAGGTGATAATCGCAACCTGTAACATTTTTGTTTTGTTTCTTTTTTTTAGATTTTTTCTACCACTAAGCAAAAACGAGCAAATCTCTAAAGGACTTTTTGTCTTAGATTTTCGGTCCCCTTTAAGTTCCTGAAGTTTTACTATTTAAATTCGGAACACCCTGTAGATTTGAATTGCAGACAACCACTTTTTCAGGTTTTCGAACAAAATAGATCATCTATTGGGCCTCAAAATAGATTTGAAACAGATAAACGACCGCTCTACATCATATAAATATAAAACGTCTCCATCACTCTTGAAAATCTCATTTGATAGCTTACCTTCGTACTTTCCTATAAGATCTTTTGTCCTTGAAGGAGTGACTTTCAGTATTTTAGGTTAACACAAAAGAACAGTTTAAGAACATGTCTCGGTGAACACTGTGTGAAAGACTGTGTAATGGAATGATGGAAGGGAGAAGGGTGAGATGAAAAGTGAAGTCATAATATTCCACGTATTTGAGTTAAGTATAGACCAGAAATTAATCGGATTAAACAATTCTAAGAGAGTCAAATACGATCGAAAGTTCGATGAAATAGAAGAATCAGTGCTTTGACACATTGATTAGCACTTATTAGGCGAGAAAAAAAAAAGGAATGGAAGGCGTTCTTATAGCTTTTTTTTTTTATTTACATTTTATTTTTTTCTGCTCGGAAACAAAAAAAAAAATCAAATGTCAAATGCTGATATGACGGATATGTAGATAAATAGATGTAGATACAAGTCTAGTTCAAAATATGTAAAAATATGCATTAATGGCAAAATATGCACAAATATGCAAATTAAAAATAGCTCAAATTTATTCCAAATGCCTCAAAACATATATATTTTGATAATATGAGATGTTTTAGTTAGTTGGGAGAAATATGCAAATGCATACGTTTCACAGCCCTAGTTATCATTATTCGTATTTTTTTTTCTGTGTTGTTTATATATATCTTCTATAATTATAATATCTATATAATTTGATTTTGTTTCAAGTTTTATTGTCAATATGAGACTATGCAAACCGATTCCTTTATAATACTAATAATAATAATTTTGTTTGTTAAAGAACATTTATTAATTTATTTGTTCTTGTACAAATATTTCAAAATATAAACAATTTATGTACATCCTTCTTATGAGTCGCTGACCGCACTTCTTATTAAACTTTGCAATGTAATCAAAATATTACTCTTACTATAATGCATACTATACGTTATTAAAATCTGTTTTTAAATGTATAATTTTCCTTAATTCAAAATTAATAATTAATATATATATATATATATATATATATATATATATATATATATATTGTTTATTTATTTCTCTTCTATGGTAACCCTATGGAAGGGGCGTGTACAAGAACAAATATATATATATATATATATTATATATATATATTTGTGACAAGAACAAATAAATTAATAAATGTTCTTTAACAAACAAAATTATTATTATTAGTATTATGAAGGAATCGGTTTGCATAGTCTCATATTGACAATAAAACTTGAAACAAAATCAAATTATATAGATATTATAATTATAGAAGACGTTTATTTTTTTATGATTTGTCTTATTATAAAAGGTAAAAAGGTCAATCAACGAATTTATAAAGAATATATGCTTGAAGAATAAATTTATAGTTAAATACTATTAAAAAATTAGTAATAAAAAATAAAATAATGTTGAGGTATACTTTTGATATTTGTTTGTGTTATAATGGGATTAGTCGGAAAAAGTAACTCCGTGAATCGTAATTCCTCTCTTATTTACCTTTGGAAGATATAAATAGTGAAAGGAAGAATTCATGTTTGTTCCCGCCTGAATCATTTGGTAAACATTATGTCCCCTATCCGGGCTTTGTACTTTCTTGTTCTCTTTTCTCTGATACGGTAGGAATCGAAATCCTCTTAATTTTGCCCTACTTTTGAAAACCGTAGTTTTCAGCAACTGAAACCACTCGTTAAGCATGTAAATAACGACAATTTAAATGAAAAGGGCAGTGCCAAGATGGTTTCTTGACAAAATAATTGTAGTTCTTTTAAAATTTAATTAAATTTTCTAGTGCTATATAAAAAGGATTAAAGAGGGTAGATAGTGTCCTTTTAAAATCCACCTATAATAAAAGAAGTTGATAAATGGCCACTATTTACTATATTAATGGTATAAAGTCTCTTAATAGTGAAAAGCTGAAGTTCAATGGAATTATTTTACTATAGTCCGACCGCTGGTTGATGGCACCAGGCTGACGAGAGGATCGGAAGCAACGTTGCCAAACCTCTTTAACACTGCATGGGTCCACCCTATCTTTACTCAGATCTTTCTCTTAATTATTTTATGTTTGTTTGTTTTGTTTTTTATGTGTTTTTATAATTTCAACTATAGATTAGCCATTTTAAGGATCGTTGTTAGCATTATTTTATCTGTTTTTCATGTAATAAATAAATATAAAATATTTTTGTCCTATCTCAAACCGATCTATTTTATTTTCTTACTTTTTACTTAATGTGATTTAGTTTCATTTGTTTGTAGGAAATACAATATGTACACAAAAGGTCTCATAGCAAGATTCGATTTTTGTTTTTTCTATTCATTATTTTCATTCTTAAGGGATCCAGTCCCATAATTAAGTTTTTTTTTTCTTGTTTTTTTTTCTATTATATTCTTCCATGTAAAAAAATAAAATAAAAAATGTGACTATGTATTTTTAAAAATAAATTGTGGGAACACTGGCGTAATTAATTTTCGGACGCATAAAACCATTTGCTTGCGATGTGATCATTTTACAATTTGATGTTCTGCTTTCCTCTGACACTTTATAACACTAACTTAAAATTCAAACATAAAAAATCAATGTTACCTGTACGGGAAGAAGAACTGTAATGAACCTTTCAAGGTAGGTGGGGAGAGGACCGTCAACCCAGGACCTCTCTCATTGGCTCTGACCAGCCACACTTCCCTCACTTCCTCCACTTTTATTCTAGTGCCACCAGCCAGCGCTAAGACTATAACTCCAAACGTGCTACAAATAAAAGTTTTCAGGATTTAGGATTATTACTAAGATAATAATTGCTCAGCATTATTAGACCTCTATTGTATACAAGTTCTTGATTGAATTACGAGGAATGCAATGAATCTTCCAGACTCCATCAAAACCGCTAGCCCAGTACCAGGGAGCATAAAACGCTCCTGAGCGACTGCCGGAGGTGTAAATGACTATATTTAGAACAACTGGAGAGACTGTATGATGTTTTGGTTCAGATATATCTACGTTTAATCCGCAATAAGCAAGGCTTGTTTCAACAAGGTTACGCCAGGCCTCGCATTTCGCCATGCAAAAGAAAAACTAGCTGATTCTGATAGAATTTAGCTTCTCCCTCATTCAGCATATAGTCCTTACCTAAGAAATCAGGCTGCCATCTGTTAATGTTAAACTTGGGTTTGGGGTTGGCGATCTCTTTGTTTTAAAACGCAAAGAGTTTTGTATCGTTCCCAGATGACGTCAAACTAAACAGCGCAGTAGATTATATTTGGATTGTTAAAAATTACGTCAGTTGTAGAAAACGGAAATCTTGACTTTTACCTATTATAAACTTCAATGACTCATTTAATTATTTTTAGATTTTGTTACCTTTAAAATTAATTTATAGTTATCTGGATAGAGTGATTTGGCAAATGTAAGCTATTATGACTTTTGATGATTAATCTTTTAATGTTGGTCTACTAAACCATTCCTTTTGGCATGTTTATTTAAGGCTTCCTCTCTCCCTGAGTTGTGTATTCAGTCTGAGCTGCAATCAAGAAGATGGCTGTTTGCGATGCAGCCTGTGATCTCTGTGAAGTCGGTACTATTTGCTAGAAGCTGTGTATCTCTCATGAATTTGCGTGTCTCAGTTGCAGTATATATTTACTTTAGTGCATAGTAGCATATATTATAAATATTAATTAAGTAACTTTCATCAGTAAATGTATATAGTTATATTTGTTGCTTTTATTCTTTGAATAGCATAAAAAAAAAAAAAAACTAGCATCACCTGTCACGGCTTTATCAATGGAATGCGTTATCACTGCTTACAACTATATCCATAAATCATATTTTTATACACAATATCAAGACCAAATCATCAACATTTTGATTTGCTAATAATTGTTATTCGGCAGAAATAATTTTATTGATTTCATCTGGTTGAGTTTTAATTTCTAACTATAAAAGTATATAGGAGTGTGGCAATCCTCGTTTCTGCCAACATTATACATTTAAATTTTTTCTATTGTGAATTTTACTATTGTTAAACCTTCCTAAAAATATAAAAATGATGTGATTAAAATTCGTTACTGAGAGGTTGAGTAGTTTTACCATAGTAAACTCTATCGCGGAATAGTGCTAGCCACATATCGGTTGATTTTTATACTTCAGTGGAATCTACATGTTACAACACATATTTAAATCTTTTTTAAAAATTAAATTGAATTCAAGAAAATGGCATTATCAATTTTCAGCTCTATCTAACACCCAAACCTCTCATGTAAATAAAATGGCGCTCGCCACCTATCGGACAATTTTTAAACTTCACCATTATCCATATATTATCACTTTTATAATAACAAATTACTTGAAAATCTCTAAATTTTATATTTGTTGAATCTTCCTGGACCATATATTTATAGCTTTTTAAATAACAATTGAAAATAAGTAAATTTTGTTATACATTACTAGCTCCATATAGCACCCTACCTTTGTAACCTCACTCGAATGGTGCTCACCACCTATCGGTTGATTATCAAACTTCTCTGTGCACCACATATTTATCGCTTTTTTTGGCAATATAATTATAAATCTGTACGTTTTATTATTTCTAAACATTCCTTGCACTTAAAAGATGATTTTTTTAAAATTTTGTAAAAATTTATTCAGTAGTTATCGTGTTTTTGATCACAAACGAAAACGGCTTTTCCATTTATATAATAGTTCAGATTATTATTAATTGATCGTTGTGTGAACTTCTTACATACAAATTTGTAAATATGATGTTTAATGTTAAATGGTAACATGTTATTGACGGTTCATCTGTACTAAGGTGGGGAGCGATTTGATTTTCCTGGGCTTTGAAAGCTCTCATTTAAATTTTTCTCGCGTAAAATTACTTACTTCGTGTGCGATTGGGTTATGCGAAAGACATTTAATTTACAGCTTACAAATTTTGCTATCCGTGAATTACGAAACGTTTTCTCAAAAATTTCGAAACGGCTACATAAACATCTATGTTCCTTCTAAAACACTACGAATTAAGGATAACGAAAATGACTTTGAAATGAAAACGGAAGATGATTACACGTATCGTGTCAATCACTTTATTAAACACGAAGAATGATTGAAAGTAGTATATAAAGTGATTTTGTCTTAATTTTGAAAATAAGTTATCAAAGTTCTGATAATTAACGCTTATCCGATTCTGCCATTATTCCCTGATACCCTTCATGGTTTCCCTACCTATGATCAATAGTTCTGTTAATTTAGATAATTAGCAATCAGTTAAATAGATCTGTGGTAGGATTGTTCGCGCTGAGGAGATTATGTGTCATCCCACATCTATGATACCTATTCCATATCTTCAATGAAATGAAATTCTGATCTGTGTGTGTATATATATCTACTGTTTATTAATTATTCAACAACAAGATATGATTTGAGTATAAATATTCTTAACTTCAATGAATATCTCAAAGTTTCTTTTAGCCCATAGGCAACTTTTAAATACTTATAGTTCCACGGCTATTTGTTGCATATGAGTCAGCATTAATCTAAAGGGATGCCAGTCAGGACTTATTTCCCTGGCAAACAGCAAATAATTTTAGAATTATTAATTAATTATTAAGTTCTTCTCCAGATGTTTGCGTGGGGCCAAATAATTTAGGTAATCATAAAGGGAATAAATCTGAAGGAATTGATTGGGTAAATGACTTGTTAATGGGAAATAAATTTATGTAACTGTTATTAAATGAAAAATAATACATATTTAAACAAGAGTTGACATATAAAATTACCATAAGAATTAAAACTCATAACTAAATTTAAAAGCTTAAGTGGTAACCAAAAACAAATTTAACCAAAACTTATCTTAAAGAGAGAGATGCTATTATGGTGTGGTGTTATCAATGAGGTGTCTCAGGGGATGACTATGCCTACTCGGCTACATAATGGGTAAGAGTGGGATCAATGGCCTTCTAGAAGACTAGGAGACAAGATAAGACCCGCAGAATATTTTTCCAGCCCTTTTTAAAGCATCGTCCCCACCCTAGGTCTGAACCCAACACGCCTACTGACTTCTTGGTAGTTTGAGGGTGGAATTTAACTTCGGATATGAGTGTTTTCTGGAATATTATAAATAAGGGATTGATACCAAAAAACTCTCCCTTCCGTACGGCCCTTATACATCTTTGAAGGGTTTGTTCCCCTGATTAATTGTCAAGCTATAAAGAGTTTACCAACTGCGTCTCACGACAATTGATCTTATTGTTAATTTTATGATATATAGGTTGATTGATTGGATGCATAGCATAGGCTTTATAGCTTGAATCGTAACTGAAAGTAAAATTATTTTTCAGCTATTTAAGATCAGATCCAAGTTTTGTATTAATGTAAAATCATCTCTTTTTTTTTTTCTTTCTTTCTTTTTTTTCGGTGAACAAATTTATTTAGTAAAAATAAGTTCTATGATCAATAGATATATTTTTAAATGTTTTAGATGTTATTTATTAATTATTATTACTTGAAGTTGGCAACTTAAATAAGTTAAGTTTCAAACACGGAAGGTTGCTTTTCTTGAGATCACTTTTTAACTAATCATTTAATTTTTTTTTTTTTTTTTTTTTTTATTGATGAATCTTTCATTGAGAAAGTATTACAATCTGTTTTAAAGAGAGCAATAAGTAATATGGATAATTAAGTGGATCTATTCACATAATATGTGTATTAAAAATAAATGAAAAGAAGGGAAAAAATAAATAAATAAAATGCCTCATAATATAAAATACAATATATAAAGTGAAGAAAAAATAAAATAAATAAATAAACTATGCAAAATATAAAGTGTAAAAAAGAAATCAATAAAATAAATTGCATACAGAAGAAAATCAAACTATAAATATAAAAACAATAATAATGATAATAGCAAAAATAATAATCAAATTTAATTTAAAGTTAATAATACAATCATACAAAATTTTAAAATAATATTTTTTTTAAATTTTAATTAGATATTTATTTAATATAATTACAAAAATTTATTGTTTTAGATTTAATTACATCAGTCTATTAAAATTTTCTATCTGTTGATCAAATTAAGTTTTCGTTTTCAGTAAACAGTGATATGAGAAAGGTTATTTATTTTTAAAAGTATTGTACAATTTCATGTAACGTTAGCCATTTTCTGTGATAGTCATGCACAAGACATTTCACCATGGATCACTCATTCTTGTCCGTTCTATTATTTGAAGCAAAACCAGCGCGAATTCCTTAATTATGATAACAAAATGTCAGTAAATGAAAAAAATTAGAGTTATATAAAATATTTTTAATAGAAATGCAATGCTTTGGTGAAAATTTAAATATAAGTTTCCTTCTCTGCTATAAAAAGTAAAATCCTTGAACTGTACTGTTCATATCCTGGTATGCGTAATGTCTGAAAAATGTTTAATGATGAATATCGTGTAATTTTGATCAGTTAGCTGTGTTATGGAATATATGTGAGTTTTTTTTAAATCCGGGACTTGAGGTGATAATTGAAGTTTTTAACAATTGGAAATTTACGTTTCAATTCACAGATGATTTCAGAGCAAAAAGTTGGACGACAAACCAAAATAGGTTTAAAATGCAGTCTAGTGAGAACTCGTGATTGGCTAACAGTTTCTCTTAAAAAAACAAAACATAGGTGAATAGCCTTGTCATTATGTCTGAGTTATATTTGTCTCTCTTCTAATGATTGTAACGTAATTAATAGTATTCCGAATCGATTATAAATATATAACCGTTAAAATTGAAGATAATCTAATTATATTCATGATGAGTCCTGAGCAGTTTAGTTGCATGATGGATGATGTATAGGAATAGAGGTGTTCCGCGTCGATGATGCTTTTGAGCTTCTACAGACAATACCTGTCTCTGGGAATGCCAAAGTTATAGACTGGAATGAATATTCTGGACGCGTGACAAATATGATGCGGTAGTTGAAGCGAATAGTCGTCTTCCCTTGAATGTAGGCTGATAATGAGAAAAGGCCTTTGTTAGAAAAAATTGATAACAAATTACAGAAGCTAGTTCCATCGCCAATGTATTGGAAAAACTACAAGTTTATGATTAAAGGCTTTAGTGTATATGTTGTGTCGATGAATAAGTGTATATGAATTCAGTTCACGTCGTTTTAAGGATATGTGTGTATTTTAAGAATGGGTATTTAAATTAAAAATAAAGTGACATTTTTACTCTAAGATTACATTAATATACAATAAAATAAAAAATCCTTCATTCCTTATTTCACCTTTCCCTTTCTATATTCCGTTTTCGTCAAGTATCCTGAAACTTACTATTGTGGCAGTCCCTGTGATACTCTTACCATTATTATAAACCTTTCACTTTTATGGTTTTCCGATATTATTTCCTTGAATGTAGGCTGACAAAAAAGACAAAAATGCCTTTAGTAGTAAACATTGATAACAATTTACAGAAACTAGTTCCATCGCCAATGCATTGCAAAAACTATAAGTTTCTGATTATAATGGCTTTAGTTTCAATGTGCCCAGTACAACTCACGTAATTTTGATTGAAACTGGCTATGTTAAAAGTCATGTTTTAATGTGTTTTTTTTCACACTTAAATGTGTAACGTTTTTTTCACCCTCAAAAACATAATATGTTTACACGGTTTTGCTCTGTTGGTATTGCCCAGATCGAAATCTTGCTGATTGTTTTCTTATTATTCACTTAATGGAAAACATTTTTTTGCCGACAGTTTCTTTATCAGAAATTTAATGAAAACTATTTTTTTTTTTTTTTTTTTTTTTTTTTTTTTTTTTTTTTTTTTTTTTTTTTTTTTTTTTTTTTTTTTTTTTTTTAGTAGCATTTGTTGCAAGGACTAACCGTTAAGGAACTTAATTCTTAATTAATTTGAACAGAAAGTGTTTGAAACCCCTGTTCATATCAAATCATCATAAATTGTTAATTTAATTTATTTATTTATTTATTTTTTTTTTTTTTTTTTTATTTTTTTTTTTTTTCCTTTCTTGAATAACCTTATATAACGTTTCAAATTTTCCTCTTACTGCTTTCTAGCATTTTAAGGAGTTATAGATGATTTATTATTATTTTGTTATTATTAATATAGTGAAAGTAATTATTAGGTGATGGGGCTCACCGTTTCTTTATGTGTATACTCCTTACACACTAAATAACTTACATCTATAATATAAAATTTACAATAATTTTTGCCATCGATTTGGTTTTCCTGGGGGTGAAATTGTGCTATACAGAGGATTTGAAATATTTTTTGAAGTATCGAAAAATTTTTCTTTTCTATCAGCCAAAAACTCCTTAATTTTTTTAACCTTTAATTTCTCATATATTTTCGAAGTTTTAACTCTTTGCATTGTAGTACCTTTTACCATTTTTCTGATTATACCATTTTGTAATGATTGGAGTTTGTTATTTGTACTTTTTCCAATCGATGAAAATAATGGTGCTCCATACAGCAAGGTTGGTCGGATTACACATTTATATAAGATTAATTTCAAACGTAAAGCTAAATTTGTTGCAGACAATAAGTGGGTCAGTCTGTAAGATTGTAATCTGGTTTTCTTATTTTATTATGTAAGTGGGCCGAAAACGTAAGGTGTCTGTCAAATTTAATTCCCAAGTAAACAATATTTTTCGAAAGTTTGTTGACTGAATTATTTTTTTTTTTTTTTTTTTTTTTTTTTTTTTTTTTTTTTTTTTTTTTTTTTTTTTTTTTATTTACAATTTATTGAAATTTACAACTGTACAAAAATACATTAAGTAAATGTGTTAAAAACGCTTACAATAACATGGTAAAACTTGAAAGTAACTATTCATTAGTAGCACTTTAATAAAAATCTACACAAGAAGATCTCTAGGCCATCTTCTTTTCAGACGCCTCGGAGGATTATCGGGAATCGAGAGGGAAGAAAGTTGAGAAACTAGTGGATTTGAGTGGTTATGGAGCTTACTATGAAAGGATTGGTATCTGGTTTGGGCTAAATCAGCAACATATGGAACATTAAGGTCTTTATGGATAAGTTTATTGGTGACAAAATAAGGAGCATTGAGGATTTTTCGAAGGATTTTGGATTGTAAGGATTGGATACGGGATGAATTGGATGGTTTAGTAGAGCCCCAAAGCTCAACTCCGTAAGTCCATATTGGTCTAATCACGGTCATGTAAATGAGTCTTTTGTAATTAATTGGGAGTTTTGAACGTTTGTCCAGTAAATGTTGAAGCAGTCTGTAACGACGAGCTGTTTCTTGTCGTTTTAGTCTTGTATGTGGATTCCAAGTAAGACGTTTGTCCAAGTGGAGTCCTAGGTAGCGGATCTGTTCAACTGGGATTAGTGGAATATCATTAAAGGATACTGTAGGACAGGAGGTCGTAGGTTTACGACGAAGGGTAAAGGTTATTTGGTGAGATTTGTTCGGATTTATTTTGATTCTCCATTTTTGACACCATTCTTGAATGTTTAGGATATGGGATTGGAGTGTTTGGGAGGCAATGAAGGGATCATTGTTTACTGATAATACACATGTGTCATCAGCGTAAGTGGTGAGGACAGTGGTAGGATGAGTTGGGATGTCAGCTGTATAGACCGTGTAGAGAATGGGACCAAGAATACTACCTTGAGGAACACCGGCAGATTGGGTAAAGAGGGAAGAGTAAGAAAATTGATGGTTCACTTTAAACGTTCTATCACTAAGATAGGAACGGATAATAAGGAAGTATGTTGAGGGAAGGAATTTGCGGAGCTTGTAAAGCAGTCCTGGGTGCCAGACTCGATCAAAAGCTTGTTCTACGTCGAGAAAGGCTCCCGTGCAGTACATTCCGCGCTCTAGCGCTGAGGAGGCCACATCCACCACGCGATGACATTGGTGGATAGTGGAGTGTGACGTTCGAAAACCAAATTGGTGGTCTGGGATGATATGATTGGAATCTAGGATAGGATACAGTCGTTTCAGGATGAGTTTTTCAAGGATTTTGCCCATAATAGGCAAAAGTGATATTGGACGATATGAGGATGGGAGTTCAGGTGGTTTTTTGGGCTTAGGAATCATCTTTACTATCGATATTTTCCAAGGATCAGGGAAATATGTGGTGCGGAGTACCGCATTATATATGTATGTAAGAAATAGGATAGCTTTCCGAGGAAGGAATTTTAGGATATAGGCTGTAATGAGGTCATATCCAGGGGCTTTGTTGGAAGGTAATCTGAGGATTATGTTGGATACTTCTGAAGGGTGGAATGCATTAGGAGGAGGAGACATTTGGAGAGGGACATTTAGTTCTGCTTCAATACATTCAATGTGAGCAGGATTGAAGATGTCGGGATGTGGGTTAAATGTTTTTAAAAGGTGCATACCAAAAATTTGGGATTTTTCTTCGTCTGATTTTGTCCAGGTTTTAGAATCAGTTAGAAGAGGGTGATTAAAATTTTTGTAATTAAGGAGCTTTTTAGTGGTCATCCATAATGACTTGTCGGAAGTGTTTAGGTTTTCAGTATAGTTTTGTAGGTTTTGAATTTTCAGTTTTCTTATTTCTGTCTTCAGTCTGTTCGTTAAATTATTGTAATTTTTTTTGTATGATGGGTATCTAGTACGGTACCACTTCGCTCTTGCTCTGCGTTTTTTTCTGTCAATAAGTTGCGAATATGCTGTGGTAAGTTATACTGTTGACTATTTGGATTTTTTCGGTGTGAGGTGTTTTCAGTTTTGCTATTTTGTATTGATGAAGTAAGTTTGTCAATTGCTATGTTTATATCTTGTTTTGTTTTAAGGGGTATTTTAAGGTCCAATTGGTTTTCAAGGTCACATCGAAATCCATCCCAGTCTACACGTCCTGTTATCAGCCTAGGAGGAGAGGGTTTAGGAACGGGATTTGAATGTAATAGAAGCAAAACAGGGCTATGATCTGATGAAAGGTCGTTCATGGATTTAATGACAGTTTGAGAGGTGGAAATTTGGGAAGAAATGAAAATGTCAAGGACATCGGGACGTTTTTTAGGAGAGGTAGGCCAATAAGTAGGATTCAAGGGAGAGAGGACAGGATAACAGTTGGAGGTTGCAATACGGGATAGGATGTTACCACGGGAGTTGGATGTTCTACAACCCCATCGCTGGTGTTTGGCGTTGTAGTCTCCTCCAGCGATAAAGCGCGGTCCAAGGGAGCGGAATAAGGAATCAAGGAGGCTATAGGAAAGGGAATTACCAGGAGGGCAGTATACAGCTGAGAATGTAATATGGAAAGGACGGGTTGAAATGGTTACTGAGGTGGATTGAATGGTGTCAGATGGAGTAGAGGGAACAAGAGAGTGGGGTATTGATCTATGGATAAGAATGCAAGAGCCGCCATGGGAGGTGTTGTCTGGGTGGTCTGATCTGTAAGTGATGTAGTCTCGTATGTAAAAATATGAACGTTGAGTAAAGTGAGTTTCAGTAAGTAGGGCAATATCTATTTTATTGTCGTGAAGAAATATGTCGAGTTCGTCTTGGTGATTTTTCAGTCCGTTCGCGTTCCATAAAATGATAGCAAGAGGCTTAACACTCATCTTGCACCATTAAAAGGAATTTCCGAAAGGGCTCTTGTAAGAAGGGTGATGAGTGGTCTTATGGTTTCTTTCAATTCTGAAAGAAATGAGGAAAGGATACTGTTGATGTCAGTAGGGTTTTGGTAGGTAAGAGGATATAAATTGGAAGCTTGGGGAATATTGTTTGTTTCAGTGAGTGGATTGTTTGGGATCGGGAATCTTCGTTGAATAGGAGGAGCAGCATCTACTTGCAATGATGCTTGGAGTAAAGGATTGATCTGAACTGGATTATGAACTGGATTTTGTTTTTCAGGTGGTAATTTTACCTTTAATGGTAAATTATGTGTAGGGATGCTCTGTCGAGGAGGTTGAGGATGAGAACGGGATGTAGGAAGCTGGGGTTGGGAGGTTTGAGGCGCCTGACGTCTAGGTTGCTGCTTCGTCTTGTCCGAGTAAGGAGCTTGTTGTCGTGGTGGATGATCATCTGCTGAGGTTGATTGCTGTTGTTCTATTCTTTGATCTGGATTTACTCGCATTTCTAGGAATACTGTGGTGTTATCGAAATCAGGTGCCTGGGTGTGAGGGTTTTGTTTTATTGTGGATGTATTTGGCTTTCGTTGGCTTTGCATACTTTTGTAGACAATGCAACCTTTGTAATTCGCAGGGTGAGCTTCTCCACACAGTACGCATTTAGCAGGAGTATCGCGTGACTGCTGGCATGTTTCAGTTGCGTGTGAGCCAGCACATTTTACGCATCTTGGCTGATGGTGACAATACGTTTTCGTTTTTCCTAAGCATGTACATAAATTGGTGGCGGGTCTGAGTCAGAATTCTGTTGAGGATTTGAGTCACTATTATTACTGTTTGATGGTTTAGAGACATTAAAAGTTGAGGTACTAGGTGTGATTGATTGATTAGTTTTTTCGCTGCAGTAGATTTACTGCGGGTTTGATGACTTGCATTGGTAAGTGGCTTTTTTAATTTTGCCGTCTTATTTTTCTTTTTGTTCGGTGAATTGCCCACTGATCCAGGGGCACTATTTCGGTGGCGCTTTTGAAGAATTCTTCTTGATTGGGAATCAGTTTCACTGATTTCCGAATAGGGGGCATCTTCCTCCGATTCGTCACCAGATGTGACAACGTCCATCATTTGATAAGTAAAAATAAAAATGAAATGTATATAAATTAAAATTAAATTATGATAATAATAGCAATTAATACTGAGATTATTACCTATATGAAGAACATATTTACATAAATTATACAATATTTCTGGAGTAAAACATTATAAAAAAAATCTTTAAAAATGACACTAAGAATATTAAAAAAAAAAATAAAAAAATAATAATAATATTAATAATATATAAATGAAATAGTCCAAAGAAGTAGAGAGAGAGAGAAAAAAAAAAATTTATATAGTCTAGTTTCGAACGGGAGGCATTTAACTATCAACACTAACCTTGACCGTGTGATAGATAGCGATGTATTCTACCAGCCGGTAGGATTACGGCAAGCCAGATAGACTGCTTCACCACGTATATTGTTATTGTTCACAGTTAATTTAAAATTTTCACTCACCTCACTAAAAGTAATATAATAATGTTCTATTGTCATTAATTTCACCTGATGGTAAAGATAAGAGCTGGATTTTAGTTAGTACACTGTTAAAGAAAGTCACTATCACAGAGCGATTATTAGGCGTGCAGTGTGGGTGCGGCCATCTTGGTACTCAGAATAAGGACTGAATTATTAATTTTGAAATTGGTTGGAAGTTTCTTTTTGCCTTTTTGAAAAGAAAATATGATACCTTTAATTTAATTTAATAATTTAATAATTTAATTAATAATAATTAAATAATTTAAATAATTTAAATAAATAATTTAAATTTATTAATAATTTAATAATTTAATTTAATTATTAATTTTAGTAATTTGATCATTTTATCTCTAAAATGTCAATCGAGAAAGGAAGTAAATTTTAGATGTAAATATTTATGATATATTCTTTTCCCAATCTGGGAGAAATTGAGGTGTTTTTTTTTTCCCCTCCCCGAACGCGTTACCTGCAAGCGATGTCCACTGCTTCAAAATTCCAAATCTGCTAACTTGTAATTTCTGTATGACGTTTATCATCTGAGTGTGGACTACTACCCCTACTACACATGTGATTCTGAATCCGTAATTTGAATTGCTTTCGTTTTGAATGTTAAACACTAAACCTACCGTTATTTGATGTATTTCACTAAGTTGTAAAGAAACTACCTATTGATACCATTAGTTCTCATAATTAGCCTAAGAGGTGACAGATTGAATTCTGGCGTGTTAAAATTTTTCCTGATGGACTCACAGAATGAATCTTGAACGTTCCGCTGTTGCTAGAAAAGATTGATAATGTAGTGGATATTTTTTATTATATTAGCTGGCTGACTATTTGCCAGCTTTTGAGGCCTCGAAGACTGCATTTATTGCGTTATATTGTTCTTTAAAGGACATATTAATAAAAAATGAGTAGAGGGGACTATCTGGTGCAAGCTATGTATGAAAGTGGCTAATGGAGTCGGCTTGAACAAGAGACGAACTGACCAACAGAGGTCTGTGTCGCGTCCCAGTAATTAATTGCAAACTGGTTTATTCCAATTAACCCTTTGATGACTGCCTCAGTCCATTCCAGCATCAACTATTAGTTTTCATAATAATTTTGCACCATATTGTTCAATATATAATTATTACAATATGTCAGTGTTTTCAGAAAATCTGTGAATTTTGAGGGCTTAATACATATTTTTATTTTGTAAACATTCTTGAGCATGGAGACATTATTTCTAAGTAGAGCATGGAAGGTGGTAGACAAAGCATGATGTTTTTTTTTTTCGCTATGCACCTTCCACTTAAACGCACTAGTACTTCTCAAGAACCAGTGGCGAGGTATGATAGAAACGCAGAATTCGTCTTATGACCCCCCTCGCAGATAAAAACGGCAGGGGCCTCGTGACATTCTGTAAACATTCATTTATGTTGGAGTTCTGGCAATGGCTTCTCCACTCATGCCTTAAGTGACTGTAATATAGCGCTCTCACTCAGCCTCTTCTATTTGTTTTTTTTACATTAGTCACGCAGCTGAGAGAGAAGAGCTGAATTTCCTTGGACTTGGTTTGTCCCTGTATAAGTGGAGAACAATCGTATATCTGCTACGGGTTGGAATGGAAAGCTAAGGTCTGCTGTATTTTTGTTCATTTTTGACATAGTTTCACCCTTCTTTTTGACACTAAGAGATACTCACCCTGTATAAGTACGAGCTTTGTCTTAAATTATGTAAGTCAGACTATGGTTCTAACTTATTGCATGTTTTTGTCATTTTTAGAATATTTTATGTTCTAGAATAAATATTATATTTTCACTTCATTTTATTAATGTACACTTTAGAAAAAGCAGAATTACTTATTGCCCTTGATTGTGACATTTTTTAAAATTTTTCTTTTTCAAAATTATATGTGAAAAAACTATTATGTCTGCCGCACTTTGCCATTTTAAAGACTAGTAATGTAAGCCGAAACTTAATTTTAATAAATATATGTATTTTAATTAGATTTTTAAATTAACACCCCTGACATATTCTTCTCAGTTTAATTAATTAATGAATCTAGATTATCATTGATTACATTTTTGTAATAAATATTAATCATACCCAAAGCTCAGGCAATCCTCGTGAGAGTTTTTAGGTTGTCTAGAATGAAAATGTAAGGTAAATTACATAAAATATATCCTTCGGTAGAGTGTTTCCTCCACACACTTCATGTGCTTAGAAGACAGATCTCTAAATGTCGTAAGGCTGTTCATTCCTTGATCACAAAGTTTATTTATTTGATTTTAAATTATTTGGAGGATGAAAATAACAAAAAGTTAAATATATATTCGTTTGTATCATGATTGGAACTTCATTAATTCATTATATAGGAAATATTCTACTTTAAAAATTCGCATTGCTAAATAACACTCAAGAACACCCTAGATGTAATATTGTATGGTAACCACTCTCCATAGTTCGCGTTTTGGAGGGCTCACTGTAAAACGTCTCCTTTGTTACCCCTCCTATAAGAAAAATTCCTTCTTCTTGTGAATCTAATTTTATTTATTATACTATATTGTCCCATGTTATATTATCAAAGTATACGAGCATCACTTTTGTCTGTTTATTTACGCTCCTTCGATATATCAATATATCTGAACTGACCTTGTCTTAAGTTTTTGGGAATTTTTGTCTTTAGACTTGGTCCTATATGTTTTTATTCTGTTTACCTTGACATATAAAATTCATCGCATTTCTTAGTTATTTTCATTTATTTAAAATTAAACATATTTTGCGATCCATAGCGCACTACCAATAATCATTTTAATACACTATTATTATATTGGTTTTCCATGCTTTGCAGAATGTATCTATAATTGTTTTTTATGGAAAAAGTAGTCAGAGGTGCAATTTGTAAAAAAAAAAAAAAAAAAAAAAAAAAAAAAAAAAAAAAAAAAAAAAAAAAAAAAAAAAAAAAAAAAAAAAAAAAAAAAAAAAAAAAAAAAAAAAAAAAAAAAAAAAAAAAAAAAAAAAAAAAAATCCTATAAACGAATATCATTTTCAGAATTTATTTTTCTATTTTACCTTTCTTTCGAAAATAACTATAAAACGCCTAGAAACTGCTCGTTGATTTCGACGACTTCACCATTTATAAGATAAAAGTTCAAAGCTTCCAATCAATAAAAAAAGTCTCATTTAGATGCCAATAATTAGACCTGTATTTAGGTATAAACTGATCATAAATGGACTAAAACATACTGAATTGAGCTTTGGGGCTCTACTAAATCAACAGATTCATCTCTAAATTTGTATCCAGTTCTTACAATCCTAAATCCTTCAGAAGATACTTAGTGCTTCTTATTATGTCGCAAATAACCCATAATGATCATAGTTTCTCGTATTCGCTGATTTGTTCCAGATATCGATAATTCCATGATAGACTCCATATTCTTGAATCCACTATATTTTCTTTTATTTTTTTTTTTAATTGAAAGTTATTATTTCAACCCGACTAAATCACTGATTTATTTATCTTTAAAATATTCAACATTTAACTTTATTCTCTCTTCATATTTTATTAATAATATTAATTAAAGTAATAATTTCTTAATCAATAACTCTATTATAGTATAAGATTACAATATCTCCAATTTTTAGAGGGCTACTTGCGTCAATTTTCAAACTGTTCTAAATTTATTTATCACTTAGTAGAATTTTATTTTTAAGCAACTTTTAAAAAAATACCTTTTTTAATTTAAATTAATTTAATTTTTTTCACTTTTTTTAATTTGTTCTCTTTTTCAAACATTTTTTTTTTTTTACTTTTATCTGATTGTGAGTTTTAAAGGATATTAGCGGTCGAAATCTAAAAATTCTTCATGTATGACAGAGGACTCACGCAGCTACTTAATAATAACTAAATAGTTAGGTTAATTAAAGAGCCGCCTGATTAACACTAAAACTACCGACACTTCATGTAAACTATTTTTTACCATAATTTCTCGGTAAAAAACCATAGTAAGAGGGAAGTTGATCTCGAAAATACGCTTACATTCTTTAATAGAAGTAGTAAAGTCAAAAATTAATAAATGTAGTTTTCATGATGTTCAGCCAAAAATTCCGAAGGTTCATTTGACCCGTCGTGGTTGTTTTAGTGTTAATTTATTATTGGGTTCTTGTTGTCTTATTCAAGATCTTTTGCACCAGACAATCAAATAACCATAGTCTCCTCGAGGTTCTTGAATATATCAATTTTGAGAAAGTTCTAGAAGATGAATAGAGTGTTAGAATTATATATATAGAAGAATAAATAAACATGGAGCCAATAATGTTGTTTTAACACAATATTTTTAATATAATAATAATGTCATATACATTCGGTGTTCCATCAAAACGAAGTACTATAAAACAAAACTTCAGAATCACTTGGAAGAATAGGGTGTGGTCTGCAACTGATGTCAAAGAACTTTATATCTTCCTGGGACGGATAAAGTTCTCAACCTACGGTCCTAAGATTCCAAGATATAAAATTACTGAAACTCAACAAACGGCCATCTTTTTCATAATCTGGTACGAATATATGCCATACGCTATTAAATAATTTGAAAATGGTGTATTTGAACCAGATAGTATTAATGTAAAAAAAAAAAAAAAAAAGTAATTTTTATAATAATCTTCTATTAGTTTTCTCAAAAGTTAAAAGAACTATAAACTGACATACTTTAATATTTGTTTGCTTCAACAATATTACAAACAATATATTTCAAGATCAGATATTAGAATAAATTTTAATGCTGGAACTAAACGTAGGACGAACATTATCGGAGACGAATTCACTGTCGTCACTCAGTTTTCCCAACTTTACGTAATAAAACCCCAAGATATGCTGGTCCCGGTTGGTTCCATTATTTTTTTTCTTACAAGTCTGGAAAGTTCTAAATCTTCGAGAAGGCTGTATTTGACATAGCAACAGTTGTTCCTGAACATTCTCGTTCTAGTTGTTTATATGGAGAGCTGAAGTTTACATTCTCCATAAAAAAGTTGTATTATTTTTTCTATGAATTTTAGGATATAAAAGAAGATTTGTCGATTTTATTTTCGTGCAATATTTCACCCTTATCTATGAAAAACATATAATTTTTTTTTTTTTTTTTTTTTTTTTTTTTTTTTTTTTTTTTTTTTTTTTTTTTTTTTTTTTTTTTTTTGGAAATTCCGTATTTTAATTTTGTATATATTGTACATCTCTTTAAGTTTTTGGTTCCCGTTATTTCTCGGGCCGTTCAGTTTGTTGAACTTAGATCATCGTAACTAAGAGCTATTAAAAAGTGAGGGACTATATAATTTTATTGTTATTTATTATTTAGACCTGCGGCACATAGTTGTTAACTGAACGCTAATGAAGAATTAGATATTTACACTATACAATATTATACATGAATGTATCCCTGGCTATCGTGAAAAAGTGAATATGTCAAATTATTCACAACTAAGATATTAAAAATTCTACTCTGAAGATTAATAATTAACTTGTTTTAAAAGTAATTTGACTCATCAACTTCATAAAAACAATCACCGATATTAACCGATGAATATCAAGAGGAAAAATAAAGTGAATATAGTTTCGCTTTCGTATAATAGGTCTTTGCTATTTAAATATACATCCCATTAAAAATAAAATAAATAAGAAAAAAAAATGTCTGTTTGGGCTTAGCGTCCTTATGTACTCTAATTAGAGCAGAAAGAATATCTCGTATAATATAAATTCTTTGTAATTTATGTGTAACATTATTGTGTAATTAAGAAGATTAAATTTTGAATTAAAATAAATGTTAAGTTTACATTAGATTAAACTAGTTATTTTATTGTATATTACTTCTTTTTTTTTTTTTTCTGTTTCAAAAATACATCCAAAATTTTGTAATTGATATTTAAAAAATTGTATATTTTTAAAATAAGAAAACAGTGTTGCAGTTTAAGATTTACATATATATATAAAACAACCTAAAATGTGTGACGTCAATAAAACTGTTTATACCATTTCGTAGACAGGGCATACTCTTGACAGCGCATTGACTGTCCGATCAACTTGTGTATAGAATACAGATGGTTTGGGATCGTCTGATCTTATACTTGTATGGCTGGACTGAATGACAATCCTTTCCAAGCTTTTAGGAATTCCGAACAGAGCCTGGCATCCTTTCTGATCCCTCTGGAGATTGGCAATGCCATCAAATAGAAAACGGAATCGACAGTTCTTTGTATAGACCATGTTTTGGTTCGTGCACTGTATAAAATTGTTGCTGATATAATAGCTAGTTGTTTACGATATAATGGGAGTCGAATCGAGTCTTTTTTTATTACTTCGCTTGTTTCCTTTCTTACGTTGCTGTAAACATATATTATTTGCTATCATTACTATTATTATTCATACTATTTGTATTTTCTAAGTTCTTTCATAGATTATATGATTTCCTACTGCCCCCCCCCTCCCGAAAATCACATTATTATGTATTTATTTTTGGTTATTGAACTTGATAAATTAAACTGCACCTGATCAATGTTCAAAGAAACTAATCATATGAAAATGCTAGTTAAAAAGATCATCCTATTTTTCCATTGACTATAAAAGGTTCATTTAAACATGTGTATTGATTTGTGGAGGGCAGCAAAACACTGGAATATCAAGCGTATTATATATCAAACAAAATCCTGCAAAATAATCTCAGTATTTCGTCTTTGACCTTATACCTATAAAATTTTCGAAATGCCATTAAATATTTTCAAGCCATGCCAACTCTCTTGTTGAATCATTGTCTAGTTCCACTCTTTACTATAATTTCCCTTGCTGGTTTGAAAGGCAATGGCCCCATACATTTTGTTTTACATATAATATAGTTTAGTTCGAACAATTTTATTATTTCATATTTATATTTATTTACTTTTATTATATATAGGTATAAATGTCATCAATTCAAGATTGTAAGATTTTATCAAAAATGGTTTTGTAAAAAAATAAGTGAATTAAAAAGCCAAATGGGGTTTCAAAAGAATGGTTTTTATATTAAAAGGATCAGCATTTCTGGGTAAACCAGAATTAAAAAATTTCATCTATTCTTATAATAAAAGTTTATATATATATATATATATATATATATATATATATATATATATATATATATATATATATATATATATATATATAATTATTTGTAATATTACAAAAAGCATTGATATTTTTTCATAGAATTCTTTTCAAGAAGTGGTACAACTTTACATGCCCTGATTTCCATCATTATTACAACGTTGATTATTTATGCCGTAAATTAAAAGTTAGAGGTTTTATCTTGTATGTTTTGTTGTAATTAAAAGCTGCGACTGTTTTCTTTGAATTAATCATTAGTCCAGAAGGAGAATACTCCATCCTATAGCAGAATATTATAAAAGCATACCATTAGGCACGACATTTATGAATTTTATTACTTGAAGATTTAAATAAATTTGAGAAATTAAAAATATCAAGCAACCCATGATAAACTAGAATTAATACATTGTAGTTGCTGGTTTTGGAGGAAATTTTGATTTGGAATTTTTCTCAACGATCGTTTGATTTATCATTAAAAATATTATAACATTTGTATCTTTATAATATTTATACTGCAGTATCTCTACAATATACCAAATTATGATTTGTATTTTTTTTTTCAGGTAAGTCAATTTTTATCCGTTGTTCTTTACAAAAATGGCCTCTACTTTGGTATGTAATGTTTTTATTATCTTATAAAGATTTTTTTTTTGTTTTGATTTATTATTACGGAGCTTTAAAGCCGCACAAGTTCTGCTTATTTTGGACTAGCAATTAAAACAATAAATGTTTAAGGTGCTCAAAAAAGAAAAAGAAAAAATATATATACAGACATTGAAATTTAGTAATTCATACTTAAAGAACTCTCAAGGAAGAAATTCATTTTCATTACGATAGATTTATCAGGTCCTAATGACGCCGTAAATTTCTCAGTTTCTGAGTTTAGTTCGGAGGAAAAAAAAAAATCCGAAAAAAACTTTTTAATGGTGTCGGATGGCTACTTTATCCTTGGGCGTGGAAGTGTGAAGAAAGTGTTAAAAGTTTTCTTGTCTTATGTTACCTTCTAAAAGAAAAGTAACAACAATTGACAAAAGTTTTCTTTAAGAAAGCTGCTCTCAGATTTTCGAGTCCATTAAAAAGTCTCAGTTATCTTTCACTCTGGATGTTATTCAAAATGACATTGTATAGGTTTGTTTTTTTTATTCACCGTAAAATTCAAGCGATAAAGGAAGAAATTGAAAAAGATAATTTTTTTTTTTTTTTTTTTTTTTTTTTTTGTATCAGGGCTACAAGACAATCAAAACAAAAAGGATAGGACAGGAAAAAGAGAAACATAAATACATTTAAATATAAGACAGAAGATTAGATATTTAAAAATATAGAACTCATAAAAATGAGATCGAAAATGAATACAATTAAAAAGAATTATTACAACATAACATGAGAGGATAGAATTAAAAAACAGATTTTTTTCATCATTTGAACCATGTATATATATACATACATGTAGTGAACTTGTGTGGTTTGGAAAATTTGATAATTAAATAAATTATAATACGAAATTACCAAGCCATAAGTGTTTCTATGTTATTTTTTCCAGAGGCAAACGTATTTTAATTTTGAATACAAATCATTGGCGATGAAAGATTGTTTTTGAAAATTGAAGTAAATTTAAATAATGATTGATAGTAACAGATTGCTGAAGAGTAAGTCTACCGTTGTTAATAGGAAATTGGTTTTGCATTTGTCTTGAAAACCCATCCCGCAGGTAATAAATGGGATCTACACCTGGATATCTTAATCACAACTTAGGATTATAGTTGAAAGAGTAATTAAGAGTGTTGAAGTGTTTAAATTTAAGCGTTTTTAACGAAATTTTATAAAGTAAAAAAAAAAAGATATGTTCTTATTTTGGACACCTGCAAAACGAAAGCACAATGGTGCGTACAGTTTATGTTTCTTCTACATACCGTTTCAATATTTTCATATGTATATCATATGCAATTTATTTATATATATTATATTATTTCGTAATTTCCATATTATTTAAGCTCTGATGTACCTGATTGACTGAACTGAAACTCAGACCTATTATTTAAACCTGATGTTTGGTACTTTATATTTATTTTTTTTTAGTTGCGATTTTATTTATGTTTGTCTATTACGGTTTATTTATTTTTGTTATTTACTTTTAAAAAAATATATTAGTGATATATCTTTATTGCAGATATTTTATATTGATCTTTAAAAAATATTTTATTCCTCTGCCTTTTATCCTATGTATTTATTTTTTTATATTCGATTTATGCTCGACTTGTTTAATTTTTTTCTTTTAACCTAAGATCAAAAATCGAGAATAATAATTTTTTTTTATTACTGACAACACATATTAATGACCTAGCTCAATAGGTGCTTAAATTTTTATCATTCTCTTTATATCTATTTTTACCTTTAAGATAAGACAATTTAGCTTTTACCTACCTTTAAGACAAGCTTTTCCGAATTTAGTAATACTCGGTATATTAATATTGAGGGTCTCAAATTTTTTGTTAGAAAGCCAATCATTTCAATTACGGGAAATTGTTTCACGCGAGAAATTTACATCCGACACCGTAGAATAAATTATATCTCACTGTAAAGGTCAACATTAAACCAGAATTGGATAAGCTGTGTAACAATTTTCCTGTTACATTCTTATTTTAGAAATTGATTCGTACCTTGTTGGCTCTTGTTTAAACGGGATTTTCTTTCTTTCTGTTTTTATATTATATTATAATGGATATTTCAGAGACAAAATGAAAGAGTTTATTTAATATAACTTAATATTATGTGAGATGTCAGTTTTTTATATACATATATTAAATGATAAAAACCCAGTATATCTTTACATATCGGCTGCCCTGGAGATGGCTTTATTTTATGACTTTATATAAGCTACTTTGAATAATATTGAAATTTATGATGTTTTTCAATGTTTTTTTGTTTTTTTTTTATGAAACTGGTTTTATTGAATAAATGTTACAATCTGTCTCAGAACTGCAATATTTTATTTTATATATAAATATATTCTATATTGCTTATTATTTATGTATATTAGCATAGCTCTTTTTGTTCTATTTAATTAAATTTTTTTTTCTTCTCTTTTTGTTCATATGGTGTAAATGTAATCATGAAGTCATCTATCTATATTACTTATTGCCCTCATGTGTGGCAGATTGTAATAATTGCTCAATAAATGATTAAAAAAAAAAATATTTAGATCTTCGATGCCTATGCCAGGAATACTGCCATATGAGATCGAGATTAGACTAAAGATAGTGCATTTCAATAACTTTCTACAGGGTGAGAATAAAGGGATGAATTCTTTCAGGAAGGGATGAGAAGCGGGCCACGATTAAGTTTTTTTTTTTTTCATTCCACTAACTTTGGAATAGATCTACTATTTCCTGACTGATGGTAACTTACCCACTTAATGAAGACTGAGCGTGCCCCAGATGCCCCAGATGGGTCCAAACCTAACAGAATAAATAAATCTTCGATGTGCTTGAACCTGGATCCGTGTGCTCGGACTAAAGTGCCTCAACAACTGAGCTACATCACCGTTAGAAATCTACTTCTCCTTGTAAAGTAACTTAAAAAAATTACACTTTAATAAAGACCCTTAATTATTAATAAAATGCAAGCAAACGTGATTTTTTCTATTTAAACCCATACAGCTCCTAAACAGTAGGAACAAATGCTAAATAATAAAAAATATACCCCATTAAATTTCTGACAAATGTCGGAAAACGTTCGATCTAAGCATCGCCAAGAGAGCTAGAGAACGTGACAAAATATTACGTTTTTTGATGAGTAAAAAACGATTCACCAAAATGTATAAACCAAAAACATATTTTTTATAGAAACCCTCAAATTAATGCATCGTTCACGCCATTTCCTTCCTCAATCTACGCGAAAACTACTAGTTTCCTCATTCGTTTTTCCTCTGTATGATTATGGTAGAGTGGTGTATGGGGGCCTCTCGATGGGTCTCTGGGACAGATTACAATGAATTATGAACAGCTTTATTAGATTCGTTACCCGAACCCCTAGAAATTTTCATGTTTCGCACCTGTACACTGCCTTCAAGTGGCTCTATCCATCCTCCCGTAGACAATATTTCCAGGTCATTTTCCTGTACCATGTCATTAATAACCACCGCCCACCCTACATGGGGGTTATATAGCCTATTGAAATTTAAGTCCTCTGTCTACTTCCAATTCACAACTAGATCGCATTCCTCTGACCTATTCCTGACTTCCCTTCACCGATCAGCATTATACCGAAACTCCGTCCTTCCAAGCCCGATTCACTACCCTCTGGAACTCTATTCCTCCCGAAAATAGCCATGGTTCTTTCTTAAACTCATTCAAACCTCTCCTGCTCCAATATATCCTTAAATTTCAGTTAAGGGATAAGTTCTATTTTCATTTGTACATACTTATTATTATTATTAAATATTAAATATTATTAACTTTGTTTGGAACTAATATAGCCAGACTACTATAACACCTTATAATACATGTATGTTATTATTAGGGGACAATACGTCCTAGAATATGGATTATTTTTCATTTCATTTCATGACAAAAATCTTTTCTAATAGAGAACATCCTGAACTTTTACCATTAGGCTTGTATAAGGATTAAATCTAAATGATTGTCACGTTTTAAATCCTCTTTTATTTTACCTTTTAACACCACGACAGTAACGGTGAATTAAATATAATTATAATTTTCTAGCCGCTAAAGTACGTTCCTGACCGGTGAGCCAGAAGGAGAGGTGCGGTGAGAGCAATTTATAGGAAGGGACAGTGGGTGTGAAGAGAGAACTGTGGCTAATGGACTTGTTCTGTAACTATTTATCAACCCAGGGCCCATTCTCTTTCTTCAGGAGCCGGCGGTCCTAATCACTTCGGCAGGTCGGCAGGTAGGATCTAGTAGCCCAGTTTTGCTTCGGTAAATCCCCAACACTTCTCTGATAACTTGGGTCTCGCACCATTTATAAAGAGAAAACTTCTATCCTATTTATTTCAAGTTCAGTTCGTTATTTAAAATTATAATATTTATTTTATTATTTACACTTGTAAAGTTGATTGCAATAGCAGTAGGATAATGATACTTTATTTAATTTTTTTTCTGTTTTTAGATTCCATAGCTATAACCTAGTCTAACATGATTTTAAAATATATATATAAATATAAAAACCTGTACCACTTACAACCCATGAAGGGTCTCGGGTTCAGTACTTAGGTAGGCTGTGCTGTTTCTAAGCCAACGGTTGTGAAAGGAGGTGATTTGGCCAGAATATATATATATATATATATATATATATATATATATATATATATATATATATATATATATATATATATATATATATATATATATATATATATATATATATCCCCGGAATATAGACACACTTAAAACAAAATAATAATAATAAAGTAAAATAAATAAATAAAAATAATTTGAATAAAAATAAAGCTGAATTAAATTAAAAGTTAAAACTACATTCATACTTTATTTACAATATAAACGCATCCTAGGGATCTCCCAACCAATCCTGCCCCTCCACTCATGGGAGGACAAGCCTGGCACATAGAGGTCCCAGCTCTTCTCTCTCAGCTGCGTCACTGGTGTTAAAGAAAACACAGTAGAGGCTGAGTAAAAGCGCAATGTACAGTCACTCAGGGCATGAGTGGAGAAGCTGGCCAGTGCCAGATTTCCAACATAAATACATTTTTACAATAGATCTCTGGGCCACTGCCGTTTTAATCTGCGAGGGGGGTTATCAGGGTGTGTTGAACTGGATAGTGACTGAGCCAGAGGGTTAGGATGGAAAGAAAGGTTGCGATGGAATTTAAAAATTTAAGAGGTATGTGGTCGAGGACGTATGGTATGTAAAAATTAAAAGTTAAAACTACATTCATACTTTATTTACAATATAAACGCATCCTAGGGATCTCCCAACCAATCCTGCCCCTCCACTCATGGGAGGACAAGCCTGGCACATAGAGGTCCCAGCTCTTCTCTCTCAACTGCGTCACTGGTGTTAAAGAAAACACAGTAGAGGCTGAGTAAAAGCGCAATGTACAGTCACTCAGGGCATGAGTGGAGAAGCTGGCCAGTGCCAGATTTCCAACATAAATACATTTTTACAATAGATCTCTGGGCCACTGCCGTTTTAATCTGCGAGGGGGGTTATCAGGGTGTGTTGAACTGGATAGTGACTGAGCCAGAGGGTTAGGATGGAAAGAAAGGTTGCGATGGAATTTAAAAATTTAAGAGGTATGTGGTCGAGGACGTATGGTATGTAAATTAAAAGTTAAAACTACATTCATACTTTATTTACAATATAAACGCATCCTAGGGATCTCCCAACCAATCCTGCCCCTCCACTCATGGGAGGACAAGCCTGGCACATAGAGGTCCCAGCTCTTCTCTCTCAGCTGCGTCACTGGTGTTAAAGAAAACACAGTAGAGGCTGAGTAAAAGCGCAATGTACAGTCACTCAGGGCATGAGTGGAGAAGCTGGCCAGTGCCAGATTTCCAACATAAATACATTTTTACAATAGATCTCTGGGCCACTGCCGTTTTAATCTGCGAGGGGGGTTATCAGGGTGTGTTGAACTGGATAGTGACTGAGCCAGAGGGTTAGGATGGAAAGAAAGGTTGCGATGGAATTTAAAAATTTAAGAGGTATGTGGTCGAGGACGTATGGTATGTAAATTAAAAGTTAAAACTACATTCATACTTTATTTACAATATAAACGCATCCTAGGGATCTCCCAACCAATTCTGTGGCGGGTTTTATTGGATACATAGTAAGGAGCATTCACTATCGTTCGGAGGACTTTGGAATGGAAAGATTGAATGCGGTTGGTATTCGACTTTTTAGCTGTGCCCCACAGTTCAAGTGCGTAAGTCCAAATAGGTTTAATAATAGCTTTGTATATGAGAAGTTTGTTTTCAACGGAAAGATGAGATGTCCTGTCAAGATCTAAAATAACAGCAATTTCTTAAATTACTTCAAGGGTACTTGATTAAAGTAATTTGTTTATGGATTGAAGTCTGGAAATCTATTGAACTAATGTAATCAACGATAGGTGGCAGTAGTTTAGTAACAATAGCCCTTTAATTATTTATAATTAATATTATATCTAACAATGACTAAAAATATTATGAGTGCATTCAGACCGAAGTTTATAAAAGAAAAAAAAAATTAAAATTAAGAAAAGTCAGTGGGCGGTAAATTCCTAAAACAAGATAAATAGCTGACAGTTTATCACAAAAGGGCAGCTCCATTTTTGGCGCTATCAGTGAGGAAGAGCGGTGGGGGCGGAAGAGAGCAATAACTCCCGCAAACAGACTACCCGCTGCCAGCTTGATAATGGCCGCTGCGTCCTTCATATCTCTCTGTCACCAGCGGTCCTAATACTGTCATCGGCAAAATATTCATAACGCACTGCACAGTCTTACTACAATAATAGTGAGACTTAGATTCCGGTTAGACTGAGCTAACCCTATATAATCTTTGAAATTCAATGAACCAATAGTACTATCAGAGTCACACATTAACCTTCCGATAGGCGCGTCTCCTGGACCAACAACGACTTTCGCGCGTATATCACAAGTACCATTGTAGGTAATCTGCTTTTTTAATCGCCATATCTATATTATATATATATTAGATACAAAACTCGTTTTTCTACCCTACTATTTGCCATAAAAATCCTCGGTCAAGATTAGGGTTGGATTGAAAAGAAGAGGGTAGAAAAGACGAGAATTCCCAAGACGGCAGAGGGTCAAAGAAAATTAAAGGAACATTACTTCTGTGTTTCTGGTAGGTACTAATGCCTATCGGAAAGTTAATATATTTGCTTACCGTCTTCTTTTTTTTCGCGAAATATGTATGAAAATTCTTACAGTTGTGTAATCTTTTTCTTACATTTTTTAAAATGTTTTTACAATTTTATAAATATTTTATCGAATTTATAAATTAGTAATAACTCCTTTTCAAGAGAATGGCATTTGGTTTGTTTTAAAGCTTTATTTATTTTAATCATTGCATAATTTCTGCTAATGCATTTTCACCTGTTTAAAAAGCGTTGAAAGTCTAATCTTGAACTACTAGTTGAAGCCGGCCACTGACGATCGTGCCAAATGGAGCGATGGAAAGATGGAGTGGTGTGGTAGGAATGACTTCAGTGACGATTTCAAGGTCCCATCCTGATGATCACTCTATTTAGTTTCCCTCATTCCATAGCTTTAAGTAATTGTTAAAAATGGTTGCAGGTAGTTTATAGAGGCGCAATAAGTGGTTTGTAGCAACCAAGGATTGCAAAATGTATCATCTTACATCGAAGAAAATTGAATTGAGTGTATTTCATTGTGATAGATTGAGCGTCGAGTAGTGAAAATCTCCATTTCACTCCAACAGTTTTCTCTATTGTTTTGTCTATTGTAGATTATAGATAATCATAATCATAAATATGTTTAAAATGTAAGGTTATATAAAAGTGATTTTTATTAACGGTTTTTTTGATTTTTCTTAAAAAGTGCTGCGTTGATTTCATAATATTTTTTATGGGACTACCTCTGAAGTAGGCCCTACCGATCTAAAAAAGAATCATCAAAATTGACGGAGGTTCTCAACTCGTCTTCATTTATTTTTTGTTTTTCTTTATGTTACTTGATTACTCCGTCAATTCTCAATCAATTTTGATTATTCTTTTTTAGATCGATAGGGAATACTTCAGAGGTAGTCCCATAAAAGATATTTTGAAATCAACGCAGCACTTTTTAAGAAAAATAAAAAAAAAACAGTTAATAAGTGATTTTATGAACTGTTTTTTTTTATTTTTCTTAAAAAGTATTGCATTGATTTTAAAATATTTTTTATGGGACCACCTCTGAAGTATGCCCTACCGATCTAAAAAAAAAATCATCAAAATTGATTCAGGATTGACGGAGTAATCGCGTAACCTACACACAAAAAAAAAAAAATACAGACGAGTTGAGAACCTCCTCCTTTTTGAAGTCGGTTGAAAAAATGATTTAAAAAAATAATAAATAAATGGCACATTGTCAATTTTTTATTTTTTATTATTTTTTTTTTAATCCCTAGTAACTTCCGAATTCTTTTCTTTGATAATCAAGAAGTTAGTTTATCGCGGAATTCCTTTTTGATTTATTGTAGTAATCTGGGATTTGGGTTATCCAAGCTATTAAGCTTAATAAAAATGATGTGCTCTGTATTTCTCGGATTTATAAGCTAAAAATGTGCTCTTAGAATATGTGCTTGTTTTTATTTAATTTATGACATGACAATTTATTTAATTAATTATTTACATATGCATTATGCTGTTATAATGCTCTTAATTTCGGACTTTTCCTGCTAAATGATCCATCATAAAAAATATATTTTTTAAAGGCTTTATTAATATTAATGGAGATCTTAGGGTTTATAAAAAAAATAATAATAAAGAAATATTTATGGTCAGCCTTAAAAAGTTGTATTAAACTTTGATATTACCTCGCATATTATAATGATGTAGACTAAAGCAAATTTAATCCTAATTACTAACTGAATGTACACAAAATCTGTTATGAACCAAAATCTTGTTATAACCTGAAATAATTAGCTGTCAAAACATTTTCTCCACCTCTCTCTTCATTTACATATGAGAATTAAATGATATTGCTAAATTCATTTCTACCACCCCATTCATAGCTATATATTTTTTTTTATAATTCCTTTTTTATCGATTTGAACATTAAATATCATTACATAATAAATATCGTTTGACTTTAATCCCTTTGTGAAACCAATATTCGAAGCGTAGAATCCCAAAACCATATTTAAAATTTTTACAGTTGGATGATAAAGGTAAAGTTCAGAATGAATTAGGAAGAGGAGCTTTTTTTTTTTTTTTTTTTTTTTTTTTTTCTTTTCTAGTCTAGTAGAAAAAACTATTCAATAAAAGAATCTGGAAATTGGACTAGCTGGTTTTGGAATTCCACGCCTCATTTATTTAAAATAGTGCTTGTATCAAAGAAATCTATGCTATTATATCAATAAACACGGAAACTACTGAACCAATCTGTACAGGATTTCCACATTATCTTCTTAGTAAAAAAAAAGGTTTAGCAATAATAAAGTCTACTTATTTTCAAGAAATTTGTTATTAAATGCGATAATATGAGAATAAGAGTAATGTTTGAAAATTGACCGATAATTGGTGAGCTCCATTCTACATGAGAGTTTACAAGTGCACGTTGTTAAATAGAGCTTGAAATTTATAGTAAAATTTACTAATAAGTATTATTAGTTATTTATATGGAGATTAAATATGGAGTTCGACATTTATATCCTAGTAAAGTTTGAAAATATGAGGAAATCAACTTAGTATTGGGAGGTGCAATAGCTCATTGGTTTAAAGTACTATTATTGTTTATAGCTGCTCATTTTCTGTTATGCGCTATTTAAAAATAAAATACAGTTAATCTTAAATTTTTGTATCGTTATAATAATCATAATAATAATTTTAAAAAAACAAAAAAAACACATCTTTAGTAGATTTGTCTAAATATTTAGATATTTTTTGAAAATCATGAAGTTAACATTGCTATGAAGTAATAGAAAATTGGTTTGTGCCTTGCAATACCTGCTCTAATATATTTCTATTAAAAAATTCCTGAATGCATGAATATAAATATTATTTTACGTATAGTTTAGGTTTTAGTATCCTTATGTGAGTACAATCCGCAACACCATTAGCTATCGGAAACTTATATATATAAGGAAAACTTTAGTTTTCCATAACTGTATTGTCTTGACTATTTTAGCGTAGCTTGACTAACACCAAGTTCTTGACCGATGCCTTTTTGATAGCTGAGATCACTGAGATAACGTTAGTATACCTTACCTTCATTGTTTGAACAGAATACTACGCACCTGGGGAGGTTCTTTACTTGGGACTAAATCTGTCCGCAAGCAATTGTAAATTTTCTTCTTTAAAACGGTGTAACGCTTTAAAATCTCGAACAAGAGTGGTTAAGCGGGGCTTATAATGTTTCACATTTCTCATTCTCTAAAAATCGTGGAAAAACCTTTCACTTCAGAGGCGGGTCTGCTACTAACCAACGTCAGAATATTTGGAGGATGTGCTTTATACTTCAATTAAAAGGTATAAAGATTATGAGCATAACCTTAAATTCCGAAGTATATGGTTTTACTTCAATTTTTTATGAATCCAATTGGAAGTATTTGCTTCAAATTATGCATGGATGAGGAGGATTCTCTTTTTTATGAATACGAATCAATGAATTATCTAGTATTAGCATAACCTTATACTGGAAAGAATAAGATTTGACTACATTTTTTATGAATTCAGGTGAAACCATTTACTTCAAGCTATGCAAGTGTAAAGTTATCCTTTTTTTATGAATACGACCCATATGGAAATATGGAATAAAAAAAAATTTTGTTGGAACTCAAAATCTGTCAGAAAATTAATTCACTAACCTAGACAAACAACATGAAACTAGATGGACAATAAATAACACGTATAGAGGCTAACTTTTGGGCGACTGGATCCCCAGAGGGGCCCTCCAGGCTTAACCCACATCCAATTCCAGCAGCTATGTTTGCAATAATTAACTGAAGTGTTTGGTTGCTGAGAGCATGGGTGAATATATTTTGATATACATACATTTCAGTTTAATATACATACATGTTAAAATGTCAAAGACTGAAGTTGAGACGAACGGTTCTAATTAGCTTTCATAAATCGATCAGAACATCAACTCATATATTGAATGTTTTCTGTTACCGTGTAGGAGACAACCTTAATATTTAAATCTGAAGAATATCTGATGGGAAACTTTAAGCAGCACATTAGCAAGATTGAGAAAAAAAGTGATTCACTGATGATATCATATTATAAAATTTTACGTGCATATGATTTATTACAGTTTTGATTCAAATGGTTTATGTACCTCAAGAATTCATTCAAAATCACATTATACCTTTACTCAATTGAATTTGATTTTATTCCAAAGCGTAATGAATGCAAAGAGCTGATATGATCCTCATTAATTCTTACAATAATGTTATCTTTATATAGATAATTTTTTATTTTATATTTTTGTCCCCTCTCTAGAATTTTTTAATAATATTTGTGGTGATATTACTACCTCTTTGTAATTATTATTACCACATGATTATATTTATTAATAAAATATATAGTGTGCCTCGTTGCTTAACCTGGTCATACTAATTGAATACGTTCGTGTATAATTCAATCTTGTTGGTTTTATTTAATCTTATTTAAGATAACTATACTGGTGACCCCGAGAAGAACAGTTAAAGCCTTCTGTTGGTAAGAACTTTTTTTTCTATTATTTTAATATGAGCACACCGACAGCTGAAGAATTTCTGTCCCTTCAGAGGCAATTGGCGGCACTCGAGTTAAAGCTAAACGCGGCCCCAGCACCCAATATTAATCACGTCAGCGTAAAATTACCCCCTTTTTGGGCCCCGGACCCAACTTTATGGTTCAATCAGCTTGAGGCCCAGTTCGAACTCGCCCATGTGACAGCAGACAAAACTAAATATAACCATCTATTATCAGCACTGGACGGCAACATGCTGACCGTTATTGCCGATGTTATTAAGCGAGACCCCCCCCCGTCTTATAACGAACTTAAAAAAGCTATAGTCTCCCGTTGCAGCGATTCTGAAGAACAACGCTTGCGAAAACTATTATCCGGCCTCGAGTTAGGAGATTTAAAACCTTCTATACTACTAAGGAATATGAAATCCTTAGCCTCTCCCAATACCGGCGAGGATATTATAAAGCAGCTATGGATCCAGAGGCTACCCGTAACTACACAATCCATACTACAAGTTATGCATACCGCTACTCTTGATGAATTAGCTACAGCCGCAGATAAAATTTTAGATGTATCTCAACCTCAGCCATCCGTATCCAATGTAGAACTACAAAGTCAAAACCACCCTATTTACACAGAAATCGCGGCATTAACACAAGAGATTCGAAATCTCACTAGATACCACCGCTCTCGCTCCTCTTCTAGATCACGCCGGCGTTCTCCCCATCTTACGTCAGAGACCGTTGGAAGACGGCTTTTGTTGGTACCATTCCTCTTTCGGAGACAGGGCACGGAAATGTGTAGCTCCCTGCAAGTACATTTCAAAAAACTAAATAGCCAGGGTTCAGCGGCGACCTGTTCCTGCCACGGCCCCAATTGTCGCCTTTTCTTAACTGATACGACGACAAAACTTCGTTTTCTCATTGATACAGGAGCGGACGTCTCTCTCTTGCCTCCGAGATCTTCGGATCGCTTGAACCCTGTTCAACAACACCTTTATGCAGCTAACGACTCCCGTATCAATGTCTACGGCAAACGAAAGTTGACGCTCACATTCGGCCCCGAAAAGCATTTCACCTACACTTTCCTTTTAGCCGATGTCCAGCAGCCGATTATCGGGTCGGACTTTTTAATTCATTTTAATCTTGTAGTTGACTTGCCCGGCCGACGACTTATAGACGGACTCAACATGACATGTGTTTCCACCATCCAGCACAGCTCACCACATAACCCAAGTACTCCTATCAGCAAATTCAACCCGACGTCACCTATAAGCTGCCTTCTTCACGAATTTGGTCAAATATCCGTTTCCCGCCTCAGCTATCCCGTCCATTTTCCACGCAACACCACATAAAAACTATAGGACCTCCAATATATTCCAAACCCAGACGGATAGGACCAGATAAAATAACAGCAGCTAAGACAGTATTTGACAATATGCTCGACTTGGGGCTATGTCGACCTTCAGATAGTCCATGGGCCAGCCCACTACATTTAGTAAGGAAGAAAGATGGCACTTGGAGACCTTGTGGGGACTACAGACAATTAAATGACATAACTATACCTGATAGGTATCCCCTACCTAATATTCAAGATTGTACTAATTTTTTAGAAAACAAAACCATCTTTTCAACCCTGGACCTGGCCCACGCTTACCAACAAATTCCAGTTGCACCAGAAGACGTTTGCAAAACTGCCATTACAACACCATTCGGCTCATTTGAATTTCCCTACATGCCATACGGATTACGTAACGCTGCACAAACCTTTCTATAACGAAGTCCTGAAACTAATATTCATCTATGGAAGAACTTATTTCCAGCGACTTACCGAACACAGTTTAAAGTTGAACATTTCGTGTTTTCGATACACTTTTTAGGTCATAGAATAACCAAAGACGGTTGCGGGGGCCTCGTTTAGACAAAATTAAGGCCTTTCCTAGGAATGGTGAACTTTTATCGTCGGTTTTTGCCTCAGGCAGCGCAAACACAGGCTTCTATATAGTTTGACAGACGCCTTTGAACGCACGAAAAGCGACCTTTGTAGAGCAACTCTTCTCGCACACCCTAGACAAGGTACACCGCTCACGGTCACAACAGACGCTTCGGATACAGCTATTGGCGGAGTAGTTTTCGACGTTGGAACCATTGGGTTTCTTCTCAAAGAAGCTTGATTGACTGGCCTGTATGAAACCATTTTCAGTTACAATTTTACGCGTTTCAACAAAAGACTGAGAAGGCTGCTCCAAGACAATCCACAACTTCGTATATTTCTCAGTTCACCACGTCGGTCAAATATATCAAAGGCGTAGAGAATATAGTAGCCGACTGCTTGTCACGGATTGAAGCACTAGCGAGCAATAGTTTACTGAACGAAACTGACATCGCCAAGGCTCAAACGGAAGACCAGGAACTACCAAGGCTCCACGACTCATCGACCATTTCTAAATTTGTCACGTCCCCTCTTCAGCACTTCACACCGCCAGATGAACGCTTTGCCTTTATTCACATCGACATCGTTGGCCCCCTACCGTTGTCGAACGGCATGAAATACCTCTTGACATGCATCGACCGTTTCACTAAGTGGCCAGAAGCCATTCCAATTGCGGATCAATCTGCACTGACAGTCGCAAAAGCGTTCTGGACCCACTGGATTAGCCGTTTTGGGACGCCTTTCATTGTAACCGGAATTTCGAATCCGAACTTTTCCGTTCCTTAGCAGCTATCTCAGGAATCAAACTGGTTCAAACGGCATATCACCCGCAGTCCAACGGACTTATAGATAGAACACTAGTCGTACTCCTCGGCCTGGAATACCAGGCGACATCCATAGCCAACTGGCACCGAACAAGATTGACACCTACGCTTCTTAATTCAAAAAATCCCATTCGTCAAAAGAAGCGCGTAGAAGCGGAAAAACGATATCGTTGACACTGGGGGGAGTTATTCTTTTCATTACGATTTCGTTAATTTATTAATACAACTGGTCATACTAATTGAATACTTCGGTAATGTATTTTTTAAAGCCTTTGGTGTTTTTTCGTTCTGATGTAAAATTTTGTTAGTATTTTTGTTACCTAATACGCTTCTTTATAGATGATTAAATACAACTGGTTGTCACACATGAAAAATTTTGACCGTTCTTTGATTAAATAACCAGGAAGAAAATAAAAATTTGAGATCAAATCTTCAAAACATATTTTTCATTCAAAGTATTCTACCTTCTGTCAACGTCCTGCCAAGTTTTCTATCCCAGATAGAAAATGCATTTTTTCTGCATGACAGGAATTCAGAAAATGCATTTTTAATGTCTAAATCATTAGTTAGCAATTTTCCTCGCAAAAAGTTGTCCAAACTCCGAAAAAAGGTGTAGTCTGTAGGGGGTAGTAGATCAGGGGAATATGGAGGTGTGGTAAGAATTCATAGCTTAACCCCTTTAATTTATTCACTGTCTGTATTGAAACATGATGAAAAAGGATAGGTCAAATTTTGGTGCATTTGGTCAATTTCTTGGCAGTAGGATGTTGAATTAATTGTTTGTTTCCATGGCCACGGTTAAAATTATTTTAAAATCTGTATGCCTACTTGGGAAAAAAAAACAAACACAGTTTGCTAATAGAGGATTAACAAGTGCTTATTATAGATAGTAAATATTTTTCTAGGAGTCAACAGGCAACGCTTTAATCCTCTATAAAGATAAATCATTCTTAAAAAAGAGTGTAACTTTTAGCCGTGAAATAAAAAATATAGTTTGGTGTATAAAAAATATATTTAAATCCTTCATCGGAAAATGTGTGTATTCAGTATAAACAGAGCTATCCAAGAAAAGAATGGGAAAGAGTTGATACTATCTTTAGAAAAGATTATTGTTGGCAAAGAAATGATACTTCCAGACTTAAGAAAATTTCTACCACCAAACTAAGGTTAGATGTGTAGAATAAATTGCTTCCTTTTCTGGAGCCCACATTACTTAATACTATAACCATGAAGCTAAGCTGGTTCAGGCATAATGGCAGCTTGGGAGAATTTCACAATGAATACCAGAAGACACCTTCCTCGAAGATATGGTTTTATATATTTTTAAAAAATCTGTTAATAATATAATACAAATATTATTAGACAAACATTCCAATTTGACTTAAATTATTAATAATAAATAAAATTTAGGTTCCATGTTTTTTTGTTTAAAAAAAAATGAAACGAAAAATCTTTGGAACTGTTTTAGAATATTGACGGATTTTAAAAATAGTTAGGAAAATGAACACTCAGATAGTTTATTAAGTATTTTTTTAATTGGGTAGGGTCAGTGAATAAGATGTTAAAGAAATATAATAATCAGATATTAAAGAAATTTTTAGTGATAAAATAATATTAAAAATATTGAGGTACTTACATAGGTCGTTAATTTTATTTATTGTGGCCAAAATTATAAATATTTTTATTTTATTGTAAAATGGTCTCCATAGCAACGGCTGATAACATAGTTGAAAACAGTTCAATCATTAAAGCCATTTTAATCATATATTTTCTAATATTAATCATGTTTGAAATTTGTATCCAGCTATTTTTAGTTTGATTGGTAAAGCTTTTACTGTAGAGAGATACCTCAGGGAATAATGTTATGAGAGGTAGCTTTAGGAGTATCATTCGTGACCCATGTGTGTGTGTTTTATATTCACTATGCCCAAATGTCCTTCATATAGTCGACTTAATGATGACTGAACAATACTTAAGAGGAAATTATATGAAAATGTTTCGTTGAATACCCTGCTGGGATTGTCGACGTGCTATGGATACAATCAGAAGTTGTTGATAAGAAATATGAAATCAGAGATGGATGAAGCGTGGCCCCCATTCCACCCGTCGATAAAGCTCTGAGTATTAGATCATGGCGAGCTGAAAAAAGGATAATCCTACAGCCCGCACTTATCCGGCGAAGTAAATCGGTTTTATTTATTGAGTAAAAGTATTAGTGAGAGAGGATTCACACTCCAACGGATAACAGAAGATTTTGGAAAGGATTACATTATTGCGGTTGGTTGTTCACTTCCATTTAAACGGTAAAAAAAATATTTTTTTTTTGTGTGTGTTCAAAACATTTGTTAAGTATGTTCCTGCTGTATCGGCTCTCAGGTTTAAGTAGTAGCGATTAATAAATATTAAATAACAAAAATTTTTAAATTTATTTAAATTTAAACTATAATTATACAAGAGTTAATTCTAAAAATAAATTTTCAAACTATTCCAACAACGTGAAATAAAAAAAATAATGAAACTATATGTCGGAATAAATACGTGGATTGAAAATAACTCATTTTTAGGTAACCTATTAAGTCGGAAAATTCAATATGTTTCGCTCCCAAATCGGATGGATGAGCAAAAATTCCCGTGATTGCCATTTTCATATTGAATGGGTGTAGTATTAGAAATGGAAAAACTAATTTTAAATTAAAAGAAACGATTATAATGAAAAAACTTCGGAGTCCATTTTCTTAGCTCATTACTGGAGGATACTAGCGAGGTTTTTCTGACTTTTCTTTCCTCTTCAGTTTTGAATGATTATAAAAAGTCTTTGGATTTGTTATTATATATTTATTTTGTTCTATTTTTCGAATTATATTGTTATGTAATTGTGTAATATGTTAAATCTTTTTGATATTAAGTCAAGCATTTTGGTCTTCTCCGATTATATTATTTGATTTACCTAATTACTTTCCGCATAGCCTAAAGTGAATATATATAATGTATGATTGTATACCACTTATAACAAATGAATTTTAAGTTTAATCTAATATGTAAGTTAAATCCATATATGTATATTGTATATATTTTGTTAACTTTATTTGCCATATTTTACAATTTATACTTAATTATGTATTATTATATTATTATATTATATGGTTTTGGTTTACATATTCATAAGATGATTATATTATTATGATTATAAAACTCAACTATCTAAAATGAATAAAGTGTCACTTTAAAACTTTTGTCTTTTTTCAACCTGATGTATCAATTATTCCAGCCTTCAGTTATATTCGAAGGATGGTTGTCGTGAAGCCAAAAAAAAGAGTTGTTTCTCTTTGATTCTGCAATATGTATAGTTCTTGCTAACGAAAAATCTTAGACTTCACGAATAAATTTGGTGTTTGAGTACGATATAAACAAATAACCAAATATGCCATTTCACCCTTGCTGTAGGATTCGTTGCTTACGACTTACTTTTAAAAAAAATAAATAAAAAAAACCTAAAGAATTTAAAAGTAAAACGATATAAATAAAAGTGAATACAGAAACTAATCAGAACATAGCTAGAAATAAGTAGGATTAACAACTAGTTGACCTCTCTACATCAGATCTTACTTATTTACGGGATTAAATGAGATAATTTGATGCTGTACGAAAACTTTTGCCGCAGTTTACTCTCTTTTTTCTTTTTACATATATATTATTCGTATTTTGGGTATTTTTAATTATTAGGTGTCTTTATCACGTGAATGGGGAAGAATATGAAATCGTATAGAAATTATTTTCTACAACGAGAGTAAAATAATCGTATTTCAGTGAATTTAGTAAGTGCACGAAATCATTTGCTCCTTACTTTATATGGATAATACCTGAATTATTATTGGTTATCATAATAGGATCGTGAGTATCTGGTAGGCTTTATCGGGTTGTTTTACACGAAATGCCAGGTTCCTGTTGTGTAGCAGCTTTTAGATTTTGTGAAACGTCACTCAGAGGTAATTAATAACCTTTATTGTTTTCAGTAGAATGGAATAACGGGAGTGTTCTTGTATTAGTCCTCGGCATGTTGTGACATATACACACGATTGGTCCTTTGCCATATGAAAAATGCACGCGACCTTTCAATCTATAGGCCGTCTTTGTTCTTGTGGGACCTAATAACCTGTGGGACTCGCCCTTTCAGCTCAGGGTATCAACTGAGGAAATAGGAAGGGGTTAATACCCGTTTCCATAATAACATAAGTCTTAGTTTTTAATATTTTTAACTTTTAGTTTTTAACTGTTTATTTTTTTATTTATTGAAATATGTCTGAACGAAGAACGGGTAGTCTGTCGTTTTTCGTTGCAATTATCTTTTAATTGATAATTTTAAAATGTATTTATCATTTTTATCTTAATCATTATTAATATAATATACCGTAAACCTGGCGAACTTTGAGCACGTGGGGCTACTTTGAACAAACACCCTTTTAAAACGAAAATCATCCTGGAGGTCTCAATTTACAAGCTAGCATCCTCCAGTTTGTTCTATACCTGTAAGGATTGAGCATAGAATGTGCTTCAATAGCGATCTCATATGTTGGTCGTCCTTGGCCGATGTAAGCCTTTTTATGGTATCAGTGGTAACTGGTGTTTTTATAAGCAAACTAATCTGGGATGACGAATGTAACATCAGGATTGTTCCATATGAATAATAAATTAATATATCTATATATATTGTTTCATGACAAACACATTTCTTTAATTTTATATCATTTATTAGACAAAAAAAGACAGCTTGGAGGACTACTTCGAACAAAGTTGTCAAAAACTCTTAGAAGAGGGTGTTTTTAAGCATTGTGTTATCGTCGGTTTTGTTATTTAGTTAATATAAACAATTAGTTTCATTCATATTTATAATTAAAGTTATTTTATATTTATTCCTGTATTATACTATTATAATTTATTTTTATTTAATGAGGAACAAAAAGGATTATAGTTTTTAAACACTAGAAAAATAAAAAAAATCAAGAACAATAAAATAAAATAAAATGCAATAATTAAATTTTAATTGAAAATTGTAAGTTACATCCGCACTTTTGTTCCTTTGCTTCTATTAATTTTCTGATTCTATTCAAGTCTTTCTTGTGTGTTTTGTTTGCTTAGGACCAATGTTATTTGAAAACTAAATCAAGTGTATGTTAATAGACAGTTTGTAACTTATTAATTTAACAGCTATATTTTTATAAAAGTTATCAACATTGTTAAAAATATTTGTGTTTTTATTATATATGTATCATGAACTAATTTGGTGATAAAGTGAACCCAATTGGCGGATTTACGGAAGGATTTTGCATTATGTCTGAAAAAGTATTATGTCTGTCAAAGTGAATGCCAAGAAAAATATTATTTTTTTTTTGGAAATTTTAATTGAATGTAAATTTGATTTAAAACTGACCAAAAGTTTTTCATCCATTTTTGAAACGAAAACCGACTTCGATCTTTTCATTTGCTTCTCCAGCGTGACAGCAAAAGTGGTTACACTGTAGTTGAGATATTTAGCTTTAAGAATACTTTTTTGCAGTGTACATTGAGAAAAGAATAGGGGATACAGCAGCTTCTTGTGTAATTGATGTTTCTTTTGAAGAGGCTTCTCCAACGATACGCTATATGGCTAAGAAATGACTGCATAATCGAGAATAGTCTGGGCATTCGTTGTCTATAAACTGTTGGCAGACTATGCCTTATGAGGCAGCATAAAATGACTTTACACAAATATAAATGTAGTGGCTCTGTTCCATTTGAAATTTTGAGCCGTTTCATTCTGTAGTTTGACGTAAAGGATCTGAATTGTAGTTTTATTTTTTACATAATTATGACAGCTGGTTACTTTGTACATAATGCTGGATTAGATTAAAAATAGTGACTTACCTGAGCAAAGTAGGTGGTGATCTGGCAGACACCCTCTTGGTTGAATAATCCGATGTCGTGGGTAGGCAGATAGGTGATGAGCGTGCAGAAGAGAAAGCCGGTGTCCGTGACAGCGAGAGCGGAGAGGTAGTAGGAGGAAGACAGCTTCCTCAGCTTGGTGGAGAAGAAGACAAGGATAGAGAGGAAGTTCCCGAGGGAGCCTAAGGACACGATGACCGGGATACTGTAGGTCATGATGGCACCGATCACCCTCTCCGAGTCATCGTGTTCGATCACCGTCACGTTGTGCTGCCCAGCTGTTGCGTTCCGCGGTTCTTCCATCACTGGTATCTGAAACAACCATATTTCTTTTTTGAATGGAACTTTATAAATGTTTCAATTATCAATGTTAAATATCTACCTAGTTAAACAAAATCGTTTGCTAAGAAGATTGAAGTTTTATATAATATACAGTAATAAAAAAAGGGCAAGTTCTTGTTTGATGAAAATATGGCTTAACTCCAATTTTCAGTTCTTTTGTGATTCATAAATGGAACTACCTCTCTCGTTTGTTTATTTGATTTTTTATATCGTTTTTTAAAACATTGATGAATCATGCAACCTTATATTACTTCAGGTATGCATAGTTGTATTGAAGGATCAATACTATTAGGATTGATGAATTGCCAAATAATTAGAAGTGGCTAGTAAATTATCAATCCTAACCTCATTTCTGTCTAAAACAATCTTCAATTGTTGGTTCAGGGGAATGAAATAATTAATCCACTAAACCCATTAGTGGGTGGACATACATGGTTCGGGGTTTCCCTGGGATCATTCTGTGTACTGTATATATAGTGTAATTGTTCTTGGTTTATTTGTTTATTTAATTGTTCTTCTTTACACTATTATTTTGTATTATTATTTACTCTATCTTGTATCTTGCATATTTAGAGGTTTCTCTTTCCTTTATTTTTATTGTATAATATATTTATATTTTTATTTGTCTATTTCCACTGTACATATTGTATGAATGGATCCATTTTCAGCAATATTATGCTTATTGTCCTTGAGAGAGGCCTCTTGTAACATTTATTCAACAAAACAATTGAATTTAAAAAATAAAATAAAAGAAATCGTGATCCTACTTATTTTTATTTATTTTTTTTTTTTATGCAAGAAAGCGTATGTTTTATTATTGGCTTCACCAGGTTTTCCTTATCTTACAATTTATATCATCATATTTATTATTATGTCCTTTTATATATATATATATATATATATATATATATATATATATATATATATATATATATATATATATATATATATGTTCTTGAGGTTCTCTCTATAAATTTAATGACTGAACCTCAGGAACTTAATTTTTAATTGAGATGGAGATGACAATAGCGTATACACATTCAAAAACTCGATACTATACAAATATCAAACTCATATTAGAGCCATATGGGGGAACAAGAAACAGAGTTTAATATTCATTCCGTGAATATCATAGATTCCTGAAAGGAACTGATTTAATAAGTCTATTACTACCATACTTGCTGTTCCCTAGATACCAGAAACTCCTTCGCCTTTCACCTACGGTAACAGGGTTGGGCGTTATTAAATTTATCGAATTTCCTCTCTCACAAATGTCTTATTATTCACAAAGTATCTGATGAGAAATATTTGTGATCACGTGTATAGCAGAACACTAATGACTATGCAAAGACTGACTAAAAGACTGATTTTTCCTCACAATTTAATTTGAAAAACCATGTCCAGTATATCGAATTTCAGGACATGCTTTCTACCCTGTCCACCCTCTTTTTTCTTCCTTGAATTCTCGTTTCAAAACCAACCATCTGGAATAGAAGGCGAATTCTCGCCTTAAAGTACTCTTTTAACTTCTGTTTCATTATTATCCCCCCCCTTTATCTCTTTTTTCCTTTGTTACTCTTTCACTTTCTGTGTTACGTCACCATTCATTGTCGCTCTTTATGTACAACACTAATGTTTTACTAACCCTTATTCACATTAAAATATCCAAAATGGGTGATACTTTGTAAAACTATATTCAGATACATTACATTTTAATGATAGAAATATCAATGTACTATTTAAAAAAATAAAATAAAGATTTATTGAGCTAATGAAAAATCACGTGCGGTTAAGTTCTGATTTATGCATTCTAATGTATTTATATTTAAACTAATTGTAAGTATATATTAGGGAAGATAATGATCTGATTGGCCCAGAAGAATATCTTCGGGCAGCAACACAATTTTCTTATGATAACTAGTTTTGGTTATTATGCATTGGACATGTGATTAACTTGTCCTGATATTTGGCTGTATCGCAATTCCAGGGTCAGCTTTAACTCTCCTTTAAGTCCAACCCAAATCCCTTTGTTCCTTTTCTTGGACTGGATATATTATTCTCTCTCCTGCTCATTATTTTCTTTAAGCAAAAAAGAAAATTTCAAATACTTTCTGCCTTTTTATTATGAAAATTTTCTTGACCAGTTTAACATTTATTTTTCATGAAAGAAACTCAGGATCGGCTCTTCCGACTGCTCGTTACCTTTGCCCCTATTTGTCTACCTAAATATTCCCTGGTAAATTGATGTATAAACATTAACCACTTGGTTTTCTCTGTTTAAATGTTAGAACCTTGTTTGCTAGAGTAAACAAAGCTAATAAGTTTGTAAACACCTTTAATTATATCTTGGATTATGATCGTACGTCCCCGATGCATAGCATTGATAACCAAATCAAAACTTCCATTATTTCAAATATAGATGCAAGAAGCTTTTGTAATAACCAGAAAAATATAAAATTTCCTAACAACTGTAGTTAAATAAAAAGTTAATAATAAACTGGGTTTTTTTTCAGGTAAGTAATCCCATTTTTATTTTCTGGACGAACTTGCTGTTTTTGTAAGTACATTTGTTTTTTTATAATTGAAAAAAAAAAATGGGTTTTGAAGACTGGTTAAATAAATCTTGTAAGGTATTGAGAAATATCAGCCAAAGGGATTAATAAATGAAGATTGTTGATATTATGTTTTGTTAATTTTAACAATGGTCATTTTTTTTTCCCTTTTGACTGATCTTTTATAAAAAATCGATTTTTTAATACATAGAGAGTTAAGTGAAAAAATCTAAATTTTCTATTTTTCTCAGGTTTGTGGTGGTCTGAAACTTATTTCTTAGTTACAAGTTTTTAGAATAAGTTGGTTTATCATTAATTCAATAATTTTATAAATAAAATAAAAATTTACGGAGCTGTTTCTAGTTTCATTTCGGAACGCTTTCCTTATTTGATATGGATTTGAAAGTTAAATATTAGGATTCATCCTCCTGAAGAATATAAGAATGAATTTAAAAAAAAAAAAAAAAAAAAAATTAAAAACCTTAATATTTTCTTTCTTTTGACCACAAAGTTACTAACCTCTTACTTTGAGACACTTTATCATGATTACTTTTAAAGATAAAAATAAGTTAGTTGAATCAAAATTGTACAATGTTGTATTTAAAATGGTATTTAATGTTTTCTCACAAAAGGTAAAAATACGACTTTTCCTTAATCTTTAAGGAATGAAATAATGAGGTTAAACCGAAGAGAGTTGAAAATCTGCTGGTTCTTCCTTTTTCTGATTTTTCACAAGGTCTTAGAGGTCGAAAACATGGAATGTTCATTACTGGGCAGGTACCTACAACGCTGAACTTTTACATGTTTTCGGATTTATGTTTGCTAGACCCTTTTCATTGCTAATTGGAATAATAGGTTGAGAACTATGGAGGATAGCTCTCCTCCAATTAGTATCATTAGTGATGAATAATTGGTCGGTCTTGTAGCTCCATTTTCGTAAACGAACATATAATGAATGCTTATGAAGCAGATATATGATTTTTGGAAATCGTTAGTTTGTTACTCTCTTTTTATATCAGTATCTTCTAACTTTATTTTTGTTGTTATAAAATTTATTAATCTAAATTAATTGTCTGACGAGTCTTTACAGTTTGTTTCTTATTCCAGAAGTGAAATTTTTTTTTTTTTTTTTTTTTTTTTTTTTTTTTTTTTTTTTTTTTTTTTTTTTTTTTTTTTTTTTTTTTTTGTCAATGTTATGAATTTGTGTCATAATTAAAAAATATAATTTTTTTATTAAAAGGTAATATGACAAGACTAGTAGGTACTGACCGTTGTACTTAAAAGTTACTAGAGAAACGTTCAAAGCTCCCAATTAATTACAAAAAAACTCATTTCTATGACAGAATTTAGACCTATTTGGACGTACGAACGTAATTCATCTCTTATCCAATCTTTAGAATCCAAAATTTTTCGAAAAATGCTCAATGCTCCTTACTTTGTGACCAATAAACTTATCCTTAAAGATCTTAATGTTCCATATGTTTCTGAATAAGCCCAAACCAGATGCCTATCCTTTCATAGTAAGCTCCATAACCACTTAAATCTACGAGTCTCTCAACTTGCCTACCACTTCCGATAATCCTCGGAGGCGTCTGGATGTAGAATTTTTATTGAATTGCAACTGGTGAGTACTTCTTTTCAAGTATTGACATCTTATTGTAATCATTATCGACACATTTACGGAATGAATATATTTTGTACAGTTGTAAATTTCAATATATAGATATGGGAAAAAAAAGAAGTAATATGAAGGTCGGAACACGAAAAAATTCTAATATTTTAGAAATTTACATCCGTTTTTATTTACACTCATATGTAAGATGTTTTATGATATATATTAATTAAGTCCGTAAAGAGATTATCTTCCTCTTATGATTCCAGATTTAACACTGTACAAAGTACAGTAAGTTGCTATGTAAAGTAAATTGCTTTATAGTTCTAAAAAAATACTACGTTACACACCTGCCCATTCGTAAATAAAATATATATATAAGATGCACAAGAACCTGTAGCTACTTATACAGACGGCTTTATAGCTAAATACGAAGCACCTCGAATATGGTCGATGATAACGATTTCTGGGAAAGGCAATGATGTGTGTTTTTATCTGAAATATGAAAAAAAAGAAATTTGTTATTAATTTTGAACTTTTGGTTTCCATGTTATGGTTTTATTTAATATCCATAGCTTATTACTAAACTCATTTGATCGACCTCTTGAGCCGATCTGAAAGGAGTCCTAATCATCATGAATGTAGGTTTATTGAGGCAGAGAGGCTATTCACGGATCCTCATTGCCCGCCTCATATATAGGAGATTATTCGCGCATAGAATATCTATTCGTTTTGGTGGCAGTAAGTTGTAGCCTGACCTCCCTCTTTATGAAGCCCTATTTTCTAAGAAGCAGTGTATTAAATGTTTAATATATTTAATGTTTAGTAATGTAATATACTTATATATTTTCACAATAATAAAACAGTAATTATCATTGCATTACTACCGCTTTTACCACACCGCACTCATTAAGACTTTTTACTTATCTCATACAAAATTAAAGAACTTAAAATCTTCTTAAAAAAATGTTGTATTCATTATGGGGAAATCATAATTTAAATTTTCCAATATTTCATCTCTCAAACTTGTATGATTGCTTTGCTCGTGTTCTCAGTGTGCTGGCATAGCTGTTTTAAGGAACTTGATCAAAATTTATACATAGGGTTTGATATTAAATTTAAGCTGATTTCAGATGAAAAAAAGATGTTTTGGATTGTGCAAATAGTTTCGGCCAAAAGAGTACAGGCACGTGTTTTCGCGGAGAAATGCGACTTAGCCAAGATTGGCGAAGTTAGCCAATCTCTTTAATCACTATTGATCTATGCAAAAAAATAAATAGAACTAAATGTGTTACAAATTTTCTTTACTTTAATAATGTATATAATAAAAAATGTGCTAAAAGTAATGGTTTCAGAATTATTTATTCAAACACCTAAAATTGTACAATTTTCAACCTTTTCCTTTCGCCTTCCTCGCCCGAACCCGGCCCTATTTTAAGAAAGACTTTTTAAAACATTTAGAACTAAGGGTGGTGAATAACTTCCAGCAGTCAGGCTTATATGAAATAATGCTATCTTTATTATCCTACATGATCAGTTTTAGCATGCTAAAAATAATTTCTCTAAGAATTCTCCGTGATTCCCGATTTGCTGAGTTTTTGTGTTTCAATACCCCTTTTCTCGGTCTCCAGCGGGTGAAAGGCTAATTGGCAAAAAAATTGTTATAGCCATAAAAGGTTGGAATTTTTATCCAGTTTAATTTTGTATATAACAAATATTCCAATAGAACTTAAAATTTTTGAGTTATTTTAGAAAAAGTGGAAAACATCCATTTTTTAATGTTTAAGGGTCTGCTGTTAACGACCTTCCTGACTCCTATTTCTAATTTTACTTTACTTTCCGCTGATATTGGTTGCACGAATGTCAACTATTTAAAATACATCGTCGATCCGCGTCAGAATAGTTTTCCTCAATCACCATCTTTGCTGATGTTATATCAAGGTTTCTTATCCTGTCCCTCATTTTTTCTTCAGATGTTCATCGTAACATGATTTTCTGAATATATTCAATGATATATAATTAATGAAGAATATATAAAAATTCTTATAATTTGTACCGTTTTTTAATGAATGGTATTCATAGTTGTCCTGCCTCAGGTTATGTGTTATGGATGCGAATTTTTATAAAGAACTGCTTCTTTATGGTCATCAATCGGTCAACCTACCTCTTTATAGCATAAATCTTTTGTGAATTATTTCTTTTAATCATAGGATCTTTTCTATCATTGATCTATAACTATCTACAATTATGGGCTGTTAAGCATCTTATCTCATTCGATTCTCTCCTTTAGCACTTCCCTTTCTGTTGAAGAAGTAAACATGTTTTTGTGTGGTAGGAGCCCATAACTCACCGGGCCCCTCCGTGGAGATATCTATTCCTTCAACTTTATATCTGTCTGTTTACCTTCGTCGTAAGGAAATATGTTCTTTCGTAGTGTTTATGAAGTTTCTGTTCTTGAATATTTGTTATTCAAACACGTACGTTTGTTAGAGTTAATACATTTGAGCTGATATTTGTTTTTGTTTTTTTTAACTGATCTTAAAATTATTGCGTAAAAGATTAATGAGCCCGCTGAGCGTTAATTTTAAACACTAACTTGCCTTCTTAATGTTTAAAACAAAAGTAATTTCATTCTCGGGTTTTAATGAAATTATATTATATAATTTTATTAAAAATTGTACACATGTTTCTATAATAAAACGAAGATTGTAGAGTGTGACACTTTTTACAAAAATTGTAGAGTGTGACACTTTTTACAAAAATTGTAGAGTGTGACACTTGCAAAAGTCGAGTTGTGCTGGTTGAGACCTGTTTTAGTGAAGACATCTTCACTGAATCACTGAAAGTGAAGAGGTGATAGTAATGGTTTTGGTGAGAGTTAAATTAAAAGTAAAAAAAAGAACTTCGGAAATGCTAAAATGCCGATTGGGGAAACAGCCACCAAGAAAAAGACACTCATCAGAAACGGTTAAAAGACAAATTAAGTTATATCTAGGCACCAGTAGCACAGACACAGAATCTGACGCCTCCCTCTCAAATTTTAGCTTATAGAAGAATCTTCTACATCTTAAGTATGTAGCCAAAAAGAAGAAAAAATAAAAATAAAATCACCAAATGCGGACTGTTCTTTAGAATCTGACTGTGGTTTGTAATATAACTGGTTTATTCGAACTCTCTGCTTAATCTTTGCTGCATCGATTTTGAAAGATGTTTAATGATTTGAGATGTACAGAGTCATATCAAGCTAGTAAGACCTCAGCTGAAGTTTGTGGCGAAAAATGCAAGGCAGGTTCTCCAATAGGCTCCTGAGAGAGATTTTTTGTCAGTATTGACGACACACGACCTCGGGATCATAAACCAGATGAGTAGCATTTTTTATGAATTATTTCATTTGGTCATAGTTATTTTATGAATTATCGAACACTCAGACTGAAAAGATCGATCAGAAAATAATACAACTAGGAATTTTTTTTTGAACTGGGAACTTAAAACGATTTGGGTGACCTCAGGATTTTCATGTTTATTATTTTTAAAAAATGTTTACATTTTTCTTTTGCGAAGCTATGGCAGAAATATTAAAATTTAATAGGTTACTAAAATAGCCATTGTGCCCTTAACGATTTAGTCAATGTTGAATAATCTTTAAATCAATATTGAGAAGATAAAGGTAGTGATTTTATGAAGCTTGTCACTTTGTCAACCGAAAGCTAAATTTATCAACCGAAAAAAAGTTAATTTATTAAATAATAATACCATTTTTTTTAAATAATATTTTTTATGTCAGGAGTTAGGTTGTTAAACAAAAAGTATTTAATTAATGAAAAATAGAATAAAATATTTTTACATTTTATATAATACACAATATTAGCGTTTTCTTCAGCCTCATTTGATCACGATCACCTTGATTTTTTAGAATATGGTAACATTTATAGTACATAAGCGGAATATATTTATGAAAATTTGATGTGCCTTTTTTTTTTTCTCAAGTAATAAAGATCCAGAAATTGGATATGATAAATCCTGATCCAGAAGTTGGATATAATAAATGTGATTCACTGAAGATAGGTCCGTTCGTCTGCCTACAGTTTTTGTTAGTAACATCGATTTCAAAAACTATTTCTTCTAGTAGCTGGTCCTCATCCATGATTTTTAATGTCTTATTTGTATTTTTCATTTGAATAAAAATTAATGAGTCTAAAGAATCACTGTCGTCGCTGTTATCAACTAATTGTATTAGCTTTACTGTCATGATTTTAGATGTGTTCCTTAGCGTTGCTCAACATAAACCTTACTCAGGTAATAACATAAACATCTGGTAAGGTATTGTTGTTTTTTAAAACATACAGTTCGAATTAAAAGAAATAACACGAAGATGAACGTTGAATAATATTAAAAAACAAAAAAAAAAATCAAGGGTTTCTCAGGTTTTCTTCAGTCCTAAAATAATAAATATTGGATGTGACCAAGATAATACACACACACAAAAAAAAAGAAATTAATAAAATAAAAATTTGTTTATGTTTACATAATTATAAGAATATCGGACGTTAGTTACATTTTACATAATTCAAAATAGTAGGAAGTTCTAGTTTATTTTTTTAATTTTATTAATTTTTTATTGTATCATCTTGGTCACATCCAATATTTGTTATTTTAGCCCTGAAGAAGACTTGCAAGGCAGGTCAAAACGTTGGCACTCCAAGTATAAAGTTTTTTTATTTAAAAACTTGGACGTGTATATTTACTTGGCTGCATCCCAGACCATTTCTCTACTATTACAGTAGAAAAATGGTCACAGTTAACGATAGAAATTTAAATAAGAAATGGTTACCATCTAAACAACCAACACAGAAGTTTTGATAGGTTCATATGATAAGCATATTTACATAACGAAAATAGATATATATATATATATATATATATATATATATATATATATATATATATATATATATATATATATATATATATATATATAATATAATACAGAGAGAGAGGCTTTCTTTTTTTGAGAAATAAAATGAGATGAAGATGACATAATACAACAATTAGGCTGCTAAGTAGAGTGGATAGACAATGGTTATTGTTGGGGGGGCTGCCTTAGGACGGGCGGAATGGAAGGGCTTTGATGCCGTGCGGTCCCGGCGGCGGACCACAGCCTTCCTTTGAAGAACAGAGCTGAAGGGCTGAAGGGGGCTATTGGCTCTGGCAGTGCATTAGGAGCGGCGCCCTCCTAGGACCCACTACCTAGTCCTAGCCTACATTGATCTCATCCTTCCGAGAACGTCTACTCCACGTTTGGAAGAGCTATTCTACTTGTTTGGCTTAATTTGGGTAGAGGGAGTACTGTGATCAGTGAAAGTAATGTTATTTTGCCACAAGTGGTTGTTTTGTAGAATTTTTAGCTGTTTCATATATCTGCTTTATATCTTTCTGGTATTTGTTTGTTGTCCCTTTAAACTTAAGGTCATATTTCATGTATATGAGGAAACGTTGTGCTTTATCATTATTTATTCGGGTTTACCTGGGATCATGAGTAACCTAGTCATGCAATCCTAACAAATAACGTCCTGAAACATCCATAAATAGTCCAAGCAACGAAGACCAAAAAAAGCCGTATCGGGGACATAATTCATGTAGAAGCCAATTTTGGCACAGTTGATGGGGGAGGTGTCCTAAACAGCATACTAAAAGTACTGGGGGGTGGGGGGGGGGGCGCTCTGAAGGTCGGTTTTTTCAGTTTTTCGTTCATAACTTGAAAACTCTTGCTTCTAGCGAAAATATGTTTATATGCTAAATTAATTTACATAAAATTGTTTACAAAAAAGGTTCTATACATTTTTTTTCCTGGGATCAATGCTGAAGAAGATATAGTGGAGGGAATATGGAAAAGGTAAAAAAAACACGTTTTTATTGTTAAAATTTATATATTAATTGTTAAAATTTCAATGTTTATTGTTACAAATGAATAGTTTGTTATTATTAATTGAATGCTTATTGCTAAAAATATAATTATTGTCGTTAGTTCAAAAACACGTTAGTATCGACGAACGTGTTTTTGAAGAAAAATGCGATTTACTGCAAGTACTATAATAAGCATATTAGGCTGAACGACAATAATTTTATTTTATCCCAGAAAAAACATGTATAGAACCTTTTTTGTAAAAAATTTTATGTAAATTAATTTAGTACATTAGCATATTTTCGCTAGAGGCCAGAGTTTTCGAGTTATTAACAAAAAACTGAAAAAACCGACCTTTAGAGCGCCCCCCCCACCCTTAGCTCAACCCCCACCCCCCAGTACTTTTAGCATGTTGTTAAGGACACCTCCCCCTACAACTGTGCCAAAATTGGCTTCTACATGAATTAACTCAGGAACGAAGGAAAGACTTCCATTCGGCTAATCCTTCGACGCAGAACCTAACGGTTACCATGAATCTGATTTACACATAAACATATGGGTGATTTCAATATTTCGGGACAATTCCAATTAAAAAAAAAATGTTTTCTACATAAAACATGTAAATTGATTTTTTTTTTCCATAAATTGTTTCTCTAAGGTGTGTCAAGTAAGTTTTTGAAGTGGATGGTAGAATACATAATCTGCAATATTTCTGGATATATTAAATAAATTATAGCTATTAAAATCTAGAGAGTGAGTTTGGATCTAGGTAGAGAAAAACCACGACTAGGAAGTGAGTTTATTATCTAGGGAGTGGGGAAAATACCATATTTATTACATTTAAGAAAAGAAAAGCGAAATTAACGAGGTTTTTTTTTTTTTAGAACTTTTATTGAGTAAATATTACAATCTGCCACAAATGTGGGCAATAAGTAATATAGATGGCATGTGATTACATTCATACATTATGTACAAAAAGAGAGAGAGAAAAAAAATTATATATACAAAATAAAATAAATATAAAGATAACAGAAAGAACTTCCTATACATGAACAATATACAAATAAATAAAATTAAATACTAAAATAAGAAAAAAAAAATATTGAGTAAGTAAAAATAAATAAATAGTAGGAATAAAAAAATAAAACAAAATTAAATTATAAGTTAAAAACACAATCGTACTTTATTTATAATACAAACTCATCCTAGGGACATAGAGAGGGCATCCCAGCTCTTCTCTCTCAGCTGCGTCACTGGTGTAAAAAACGCAGTGGAGGCTGAGTGAGAGCGCTATAAATTAACGAGGTATGTATATTATAAACTTGGGGTGTATACATGAATTACATTTTCAGCCTTGTAGGTGCGTACTGTCACATCTACTTTAAAAACTTCAAACTAAACTTTAAAAATACTAAAATAATATAAGATCGCACTTAATAACGACAGTTCTATTAACTTTTAAACAATAAAACCTAAATAGATTGTAATTGATAAATAAGCTACGAAATAAAGACTATCACAATAGCTATTAAATAAAATACGAGAATATTAAAAACATTGTTTTGATAAAAATAATGTTCCTTGAACTTTCATTATAACTAAGTAGGTGGATATAACGTTTGAACATTAAATAAAAAAATGTAGGCTGTACGTTTAAAAATAAACAAATTAACGAACAACAATAATTAAATTCTTTGGTTCCTCTTGGGCTGATGTTGATGGTCTGGCTGTTCTGAGTGCCTAGAAATTCCCCACATTTCATGGTATGAGAGGGAGAAATCAAGAAATTTATTTTTATAAAAGCAGATAAACGCTAAAGCAATTTAAGTTTAAATATAACACGATATATTAAATAAACTCACAAGGGAACGTTTGCAGTTGTAACTCACAGATTTGAATGCCGATTTTTTGTGTAGGTAGTAGGGACCTATAATAGTGCAAAACTTGAGTTATAGCCGCCAATGGGCATTAGGAGCCGAGAAAAAAAATAAAATATGAAATTCACGTTTTATTTTTTTTCTCAGCCCTCCGCCAAGGTAGAGAAATGATTCTTTCACGGTTAATTGCAGTTATGTATGCCATTAGATATGAAAATACTTTTGTTATGCGCAAGACACTATCCGGCTTTAGGGTGCTCAAAAATGACAAAATTTCAAGGAAATCCGCTGTAAATCAGTGGAAAATTTTTTTCATGAACAACTGACCTCAAATCTCGATTTAACGCACCATAAAACCCTCACATATACCCCTTTCGAGAAGGTTAAAATTTTGAAGTTGAGATTTCATCAACAATTTCTAACGGCCATAACAACTGCTGCGTTCAACCGATTACAACAGTAATAGCATCACTAGAATTAGCATACATTCTGCTTTTTATCCATGCGTATAACATTGGATTTACTCCAAATTTTAGTGGACAAAAACTGATGTGAATTAAAAAATCCAAGGTCAGCTATAACTTGAGATATTTCCATAAGGGGAAATCCTGCGACCTCCGGATTTGGAGTCCAGTTTTTTTGGTATTAATATTATTTTCCTACTTGACTACCTTGAAGTAAAGGATTTTCTCAAAAAAGTAGTTACATCACATTTGAAACGGTCATACAAAAAATAATTCCCCTTACTAATCCAGTCTGACCTAACCACCTCTACTTTTCTGGAGACAAACATTGGCGGTAAATTATCTTTCTCAATTGTACTTGCAACCCTCCCACCCCACTTATAAATACATTTTTCAACCTAAATTTTCCAGACAATTCCAACAGAAGATAAATATAACGCTACCAGTTGCTGAAAGATTATCGTCCAATATGTACTAGATGACAATATGACAATAATATCTGACTCCGTTAGTGCTCTTCAAGGACTAAACACAATGTATTCAGACCGTCATATAGTTCATCGCATTCATGAATATCTAATAATGTTGGAACAAATAGGTACTTACTTTGTTTTGGATCCCGGACATGTTGGTATAACTGGAAATGAGATGGCTGACAACGCCGCCAAATTAGCCCTCCCAGGAGAAGCCACAGCGATCCTAACTCCGATAGAACTCGCTCGCCCTTTAAAAGAATGTATTAATAAAAAATGGCAAGCAATGTGGGATCAAAGTCCACCCAGCTAACTAAGAAGCATTATGAAGGATGTGAAGCCCTGGATTTCATCAACCCGAAGCAAACGCCAGGAAAAAGTTACGATCAAAGCCTCAGAATAGGACACACCCGGATAACGCATATTCACCTCATTACAAGAGAAGCACCTCCAAAATGATCGAAATGCCAAACCAATCTAACTGTTAAAAACATCTTCGAAGAATGTAATCGCTACAGAATCCACCTATACCAGTTAGGGATACCAACAAATATCTCAATGGCGTTAAGAAACGATGAATCTGTTATACAAGCCGTCCTTCAATTCATCTGTTACTCTAAATACAACAACAACAACAACAATGGCGCTACGGTCCATGCAGAACCTTGGCCTCTTCCACGATTCCCCTCCATTTGTTTCTGTCACCAGCTACTCTCCTCCAATACCTCACACCAAGTGTCTTTAAGTCTGCCTCAACATCTTCCCTCCAGCGCAATCTAGGCCTTCCTCTTTCTCTCTTGCCTCCTTCGGGACGCCCATTCAGCATGATTTTTGGCATTCTGTTGGGGCTCATTCTCTGAACATGGCCCAGCCATCTTAATCTCCCTTGCTTTATTGTAGCAACCAAAATTAATAGCCAGCCTCTAATAATTTTAATAATTAATTAAATTCTAACTACCAACATTAAGTTGATGACCTAGTTGATGGCCTAGCAGTTAAACGCCCTCCCAAACTAACTAAACAAACAAACCTTTACCTTTATCGACCAGCTGTCAAAAATTTCCAAAAGTGGACTTAGCTGGTTTAAGTAACATGAGCGATATCTCTAAATACATACTATAAAAAAATTATTGCTAGTTTATCGTACATAAAGATAGCAATAATTAATATCACTCAAATTTTTGAATCATAATAAACCACTGATAGTGGATTAAGTTAATACAAAAATATATCTGATTTCTATCAAGTTTTTATGTTCGAAAACTTCTTAATTAACCCTTATTCTGGCAAAATGACATCTTGATTTAATCAATTACTTTAAAATCTAGCTGATTTGCTATAATTATTTCACCTAATCCCCCTCTCTCAGGGAAATATGAGTAAACGGTTGGTAGTATTGTGTGTATGTTTATAAATTAAAAAAATGTATATATAAATTAGACTTTTTGCCAGAATAAGGGGTCTTTTTCGGAACGAGAACAAGGACATACTAAATTTTTATATAATTGATTCAATTATTTTAAGGTTCTTTTTTTTTTTTTTTTTTTTTTTTTTTTTTTTTTTTTTTTTTTTTTTTTTTTTTTTTTTTTTTTTTTTTTTTTTTTTTTTTTTTTTTTTTTTTTTTTTTTTTTTTTTTTTTTTTATTTGTTTTTAATTTCTGGAAACTGATAGTCATGTCTAGTGTTTTAAATTGTAAGGGCAGAAATTTAGGTAAAAGATAAATGTTATAGGTACCCTTTCTGGAAAGAAATAGGGTTGTAATGCGAGCCGCGGCAATTTCTTTGTTTAAGAGATTCGTGTATTATTAATCTCAAGAATCTGTTGAGCTCATTCTATAGGTCTCAACTCTATCTAGTATTGCCAGATTTTAATTTACGAAATCCCTACGTTACATATACAACATCTCCATACCTATAAAAAATGAATCCCTTCAAAAATCCCTACTCTTTTATATTGAAAAAATTTATATGTTTGTTAAATTATTTACAATATTACATCTCTAAATAAAAATTACCAAGGTGAAATAAAGTATAATAAATAAGGTATAACGTGAAATAAATTAGCAATTATAAACAGTACACATTTATTTTAATAATAAAAGAATATAGTTTTAGGAACATTGTTTCAGTCCACAAAAAAAATGAACGAATTTATTAAGCATACATACAAAGATTCAATTAATATAAAGATACGAGCTACTAATAAAAATATCTAATTTTAATAAAAAAAATAATATATTTTCTTTTATTTCTTTATTTTTCTATATTATTTTATTTTATTTTTTTCTTATTTAATTTTATCTCCTCTAATCTGTAGAATGAATGTAATCTTCTTTTCTTTTTATTTAAATATCATCTATGTACAAAGTGTCATTAATGTATTATTTTTTTTATTTTTTTTTATTTTCTTTTGTATCTCATTATGTCTCTAACCAGATTCAATTTAGTTATACCTGCACTTATCTGTTATTCTTAAGGGACTTTGTCCCAGAAAAAAATTATTTTTCTATTCTATTCTATTTTTATTGAAATGTATGTACAATCCGCCTCAATGAAGGACAGTAGGTTACACTGCTGAAGATGTATTAATTCATAAAATATATACAAGTACACATACACACAAAATTAATAATATAATAAAAATAATAATAAAGCTTTATTGGTATCATTTTTATGACAAAAGCCTCTACCTTAGGAGGTAAAATGGAGTTCAGCTCCAAAATAATGTTACAGAATAGAAACTGAATAGTAAAAATATAAAATAAAATATACAATATTCTTTGTAAACCACAAAAACAAAAACAAAACTACAAACACAAAACAAATTTTTTTTTTTTGTTTCTTCCTATCGATTATTTACAATTTTGAACCAACAGTCTCTGTCCCTGGCCACTTTCATCCAGTTGGTTCCCACTCTTCGGGTAATTCCCTCCACCTCATGTACTGCCTTCCCCTGCTTCCCACTTGGTGGCCGATCGGTGTCCACTCGGTGCTGCTTTTCGACCATCTTTCATCCTTGACTCTCGCTATGTGTCCAGCCCACCTTCATTTCAGTTTTTGGGCTTCCTTGCTGAGACTTTTAACTTTCACACGAGTTAGGATATCTCGGTTCTTAATCTTCTCACTTCTGCTTAACTGCTTAAGTGCTTAAAAGTTTCATTTGGATGGTGTCTAGTTTCGCCCGTTCCTTTTTTGGTATTGACCAAGTCTGAGCGCCATACAGGATTGAGGGGTAAATACAAGGCTGCAGGACTTTTTCTTTTAGTTCTATAGTGAAATTACCCTTAAAGATTTTTTTTTAAGGACCAGTATTTATGCCATCCTATTTTTATACTTCTGTCCAGTTCTTTGCTGTATTTTTTTTTAAAGAAATTTCCTGTCCTAGGTATATGAATTGATTTGAGTATTCTGTTATTTGAAATGCCATCGCTTCCAGGGGCCTTGTTCCTTTTTAATTTATTTATCTCCATGTCTACTAAAATTAATGATAATAGAAGATAAAAATAAAACAAATAATAATATTTATAAAAATAAAACTATTAATTCAATCATTAAAAATAAAATAAAATAATTAAAATTAAGTGATATTCATTGAAATTAAGATACATTCTTACTATATGTAATACATTCATGTTATACATTCTTACTATATGTAAAATACAGACACACACAGCCTGGGGAACCTCGAATCGAGCTTATTCCCCCACTTATTGGGAGTCAAGGCCAGAAGAGAGCACTGCTCTCTCAGCTGCATCACTGGTAATATCCAGTGGAGGCTGAGTGGGAGCGCTATAGCCACATATAATAAAAGAATATAGTTGTAGGTACATTTTTTTTAGAAACATTTTTGTTTCTTAAAAAAAAACAAAAAAACAAACAAGGTTCTTACAATGGGGGGGGGCTGTTAGGATATGATTAAAATCAAGCGGGAAATTAACCTATTAACTGGTTACAAGTTAACAATCGATAGTTTTAAACTGATTTTGAAATAACTATTTAATAAGAAAAAATAGGACCTCAAAAAAATTTTTGTAATTTATATTTCATCTTGAAAAATTTTTGAAGAATCCCCCCTCTCTAGGTCCAAAGGAGAGATAAATTCCCCTACATAAGGGAGAAATCCCTACGTCTGACAACACTGACTCCAATACTTTGATATCCGGTGGATACCTCACGATTCCACATTTTCTACGAAAATCTTCGGATCTAATATTCGAAGTAGTCTATTCTACATGATCAAAAATATAAGACCTAAGAGAATTCCCACTGTGAGATGCCATCTCTGCGATGCCTTTGAAGCCACATTTCTTTTCTTGTTCAATTTTGTATACCGATATATAGCGAGGATACTGCCGATCCTTCTGAATAATAATAAATCCCAGCCTACCTCCTCGCTGTGCCGTAAGTAGAGGAGTAGATTAAATAATAAACTGAAAAAAAAAAATAATGAACACGTAAAAGTTAATATTGCGGTGGAGGGAAGGATTACAGTTTAAGTGTTTCGAGGTTCAAATAAGATTATTATTATTTTTTTTTCTAATTATCATTTCGTGAATAAGTAATATAACATTATATCGACAAAAAGTTATGAATATATAATTAAATCTTATGTTTTAATTATTTTGGAATTTAATAAAAACAAATCATGTTTAAATCACTTATCAAGAAATTAATAAATTCTTTATTTTTTAATCCTCTTCCTTTTATCAATAGATTATTGATTTTAGTAAAATAATTAATTTTAGGGGTACTAAAAATAACAATTAAAAATAATCTATTTTTTATGGCCAGCGGGCACAATCAAAAGGGATATAAGGAGGGGAGGGTGATAGATTAGTCTATTTTGTTGACTTAGTTGTTCAATAGTTACAATACCAGTATCCTTCATTTACTTAGGCCTTTTCTTATTTAAAGTCTTATCTTCAGCCAATCCACGAATATTTTAGACATTTACCAAAAGGGACTAAAATCCAAATGATTAAACGAAGAGAAAGAGTTTCCTTAAAAGAAATATCAAATATATAATTGATTTTCAAAAGGAGAACCATAGCTATTCTGCGATCGTTTAGAAACTTTAGTTCCTGGCAGATCACAAAAAGGTATCCTGTGAAAATGATTAAACTGGAACAAAGAGTTTCCTTTTTATAAAACCTAAAATATCTGTTTGGGAAAGTGAGTGGCCAAGGATATTCCTCAGCCGTCAAAAATCGTTAGATCCTAGCAGATTAATGTTTAAATGGTTTGCTAAAACGATGCTTTAGATACTACATATTCTATTACCGCAAAATGGGTTTTTGCAAGGTCTTTATTATTTATTTGTAATTGAATTTCTACCAAATACAAAATTACATCATTATGTTGTTTCTTTTAAAAATGAAATCCACTGAAGAATGCTAGTTTCAGGTCTGACGGAATCTGACATATACATATATACTCTGAGTGAGTGTATCGTTTAACGCTGGTTTAAAAAATTAAGAGAGAGAGAGATTTCAGCTTTGAAGACAAGGAAGGTCGTGGAAGGACTTTTAGAATGTTATCTTAGAACATGTTCTGAGAGCTTTGAACTTTTCATCGAAAACCACAGAAGAACTGTTCGAGAACTTTGGGACCACAATTTCTCAGTGAGCAAATCGACCGCCGCCGCCCACCTCAAGGCGATGAGAAAGGTAAAAAGACTAGAAACTTGGGTTACCTCATTCATTAACTGACCCTGACCGCCAATGTCTCACATATGACCTCATGAAAGTTGTTTGATGTTATAGGACTCTCCCTCATCCACCCTACTCTCGAAAGCTCTTTGCAATCGCCTACCATTTTTTAGACACTTTAATAATTCAAATTCCTTAGAAAATGCGTTTCTAGAATTTGTTAATACCAAAGGCTCAAACCTCTGGTTGGATAGTATTTTAATTAATAAAAAACCATTTAGATCATTAATTTTATTTTTTATATTTTAAAACCATAAACCTTCATTAATTCTCGAAAACCCAATACTGGCAGTGTAAGTTGAAACGTCGGCGCAATTAATTGATATATATTTCATTTTATTTTAAAATACCGCTGACCCCAATCATTTTCCTCCTTATAAATTACTTTTATATTATCTGTTAATATTATATTATATATTAGCAGCTAAGGTATTATTTTAAGAGAGTAAATCAACTGCTCTAACCTGTAACTTGTATAAATAATCGTTTGCTTTGGTGGATCTAGTATATATGTACACCTATACTATAATATAAAAGGACAAGCCATTTTTCGTTTTTGATCACTATCCACGAAAACTAATGAACCAAATTTTAACTACATCATCTTCATAATTCGAGGAAGGTTTAGCAATAATCAGATTTTCAGATTTTCAATTGAATTGTTATTAAAAAAGTGATAGTATGTGGATAGCATTAAAGTTTGAAAATTGTCAGATAGATGGCGAGCGCCGTTCTACATCAGAGGTACAAATGTACGGAGTTATGTAGAGCTTGAAATTGATAATAAAATTTACTTTTATTTAATTAAATTATTTTAAAAAAAAAAATATGTGGTGAATTGAATTTTGAAAAACTGTATACCAAAAGCCACCCTGTCATATACTTTTATGGTTAGAAATTTAAATCCAAACAAAAGAAATCAATTAAATTATTTCTGCCAAATAAAAATTATAACTAAATCAAAATGTGGATTTGTATAATTGATATTGTGTAAAAATACGATTCATTGGCCTTTAGTTGTAAGCACTGATAATGCATTCCATTATCCGCAAGAGTTTCTTAATTCTTTTAATCTGGAATAATACATTAAAATTAAAATTTGGATGTCGTATTATGTTTTTTCGTGAACTTTAACAAACTAATCAGTGCAATGGTACAAGGTTAAAAATAATTGCTATGCTTGGAAGTAATTCTCAATTTCATACTTTAATACAATATTTTTATCATAAACACATAAAACGTATCTATGCCCTTTACTCATGAGAGTGGGGGTTAGTTATTATTTATAGAAAATAATAAGATGAGATCATGAGGAATATAGAAGTTGCAGAACATTGAGTATAATATCGTCAAGGCAATATTAACTTTATTTTTTTATAACAATTTATTGAAATTTACAACTGTACAAAATTTATACATCAAGTAAATGTGCTGTTAACTATTACAATAACGTGGCAAAACTTGAAAAGAACTACTCATCAGTAGCACTTTAATACAAATTCTAGACTAGAAGGTCTCTGGGAGTTATTAAAATATAAAAACACAATTCTTATGACAATATCTGACCATTATGAAGATATACGAGTAACTAAGAGAAATAAGAGTAAAGTAAGCATTCAAATAGAATTAGAACTTCTCCAGGGACTATGGTCTCATTTGCATATCTCGTTGGTATATGATGCTTATAAAAGATTCTTGGACCATGGGCCAACGGGGCTAGAATATAGAACGTCTGAGAGAAGAAAATAAAAATGGTATATTGAAGTGAACACAGAATGCAAAGAACCGAACAATCACGTACTCGGCTATAAAAATGAGACGTACCACACTAGAAAAACTAGGTCAATCCTTAAAGAGCTCATATCATTAAGACACAGAGGATTTAGTGAAAAAAATATATTCCCTTATATTTAATTCAAACATTTAGCTATAGTCAAAAAAAGTTTTATTATACTACATTAAATAAATTGATTTGTGTACTTTAAAAGGCGTAAGACAGCATTTTATTATTTTTAATATTACCTATGATATTGTATATTTCTAAATCATTATCAAGTATTTTTTTAAAATTACGCTAAACAATTTTATCATTTTTTTTCTTTCTAAAGATGTACAATATCCGAGCTTTGTCCAACTAAAATATATTTTTTTAAGGTAATTAATTATATTTTAGATTCATTGATGTACAGATATAGATTGATTCTATTGAAAACATTTTTCAACCTATTACCTTAAACTGCTAAATAATTCCTTTAACCTTCGCCATCTTACTTTATGTCCATTTTTATGTAGGAGTAACTCATAAATATACATTAGCTCTGAGACTGAGCCGACCGCTCACTCTGTAGAGATCACTGAGACGATCTGTATTCTGTTCCTCCTGGCAGTTCTAGAAGATAAGGATTCTAGGGGGTCACTCGTTTCAAAGGAAGGGAAGATTATGTTGTCCTTAACGAGTTTCTTTGAGTTCCTAACGAAGAAGATGGGTTGTTAGCAAGTTGTCGGTCGTAATCTAGTTTTGCCATTTTTCCCCCTGGAAATCCTGTCGTTTTTCCTAATCCGCTCTATGTTTTGTTGCTAATCTTATAGATTTTATTATTTCTCTTGGTTGTGTTTTTTGTTTTTACTTTACTGAGATCCAATGGAGGGCTTTCAACAGAGTTTTAGGTTTTGTGTACGTTATCTGTTGATTGAATCAAGAGATATCTTAGTTAATAATTCAAGTGATTAATGTATTATCTAACATCTACATAGTGTTCCCCGTAAACTCTGAAATATTTGTATTATTCATTTCAACTTATCTTAATTATCCTTATATTATATTTTCACTTTGTTTCCTAATGTTATTTAATATAAAAACTAACAAATTTCGTTGTTACAATTTATTGTATCCTTAATAAATTGTAACAACGAAATTAGACAGTTTAGTTTAGACATAAAGTACCCCAGCGGTATGATTCGTATGTTTTAGCGGTTGGAATAAGTGATTTTTATTTAGATTTTCACCAGCTTAGGAACGGTTGTGCCTATGATTTCTGTTTTCATGTTCAGTAGGTGTATATTTTTTCAATTTATGCCGCTTTTTCATATGTCTTGTTAGTTAAGACGGTCTGTTACTATAATAGATAATTGTTATGGTGTAATTAGTTTTACTTTATAGAGCTAACATCAGCCCCTCATCTCAAACCAATGCGACTTACTTTAAATTAGTATCAAGGCTCTTTCTAAGACAATCTTCACTGTAACTAAATCAGTGATTGAATACCTACACTTACTTAAACCTATTGAACGTATTCATCACAGATTGTTCACCATTTCTTTAATTATCCATACGAGCTAAAAAAAATCAAAATATTCGAACTTGATACATTAGAATCAAAGACATTGCCACTGAATGCACGATCTCTATGTTAACTAAGTTACTGAACTTCCGTTACTAAACATACAGTCTTCCGCATGTCTATATTACTTTACCATACTACAACAGAATGAAGAGTATTTCACGACAAAGTTTATGACCATCCTAACAGACTCATAAAAAACAAACATTGCCACAATAAATATCCCTCACAAAACACACTGAAGGCTAAAAAGGAGTTAAATGAGGTATCCTTAAGTAACAACTAATCAGAAATATATTACGGAGGATAACCTATGTGTTATGGTCTCCCTTGCCTTACATGTCGTCATCTTCTGTTTTTTGTGTTCAACATATTCGCAGATTGTCTTTAGCCTGCATACAGGTGTAAACTAATAAAAAAAAAATTACCAAGAATTATTAAAACTTTTTTTTTATTTAAAGGTGATCATCAGTAATTTATCAACAATCATAAGTATATTTATTAGTTTAAAAGTAATAGTTACTAGACATAAACCTGTAGTATTTTCATTGCTTTAAGTTATAAAAAGGCATCATAAATAAATAAATTTACATAATAAAAATAGTTACAGGTAAATTTTAGATTGGATAGGTAATGTATGTTTCATTGATACAGAATAATACATTCCAAATTAAAAAAAAAATAATGTTTTTTACATATTACGTATCAATATTACACTCCTTTAATATCGATATTACATAGCGATATTAAAGGGGTTTGCAAATTAGATTCCATTTACTTTAAAGATGCAGTTGTCGCAAAGATCCAGTTACCTACATGTAAGTTGATATCAGCCCCTTTCAGTTAGGAGATACAGTACCCGCACAACTTTCCTGCTTTTACGGTTGGGTCAGCCTTCTGGGAAGGAAGGCGCACTTTCTCTTGAACATCTGTTGTTTTTTTCATTTCTCTTATTATGCACTATCCAGTGGTTTTCACTCACTTTTTACTTTAGTTTTCTGCATTGATTAATAAATTTATTCTATTATTTAATTTATTTCAATCGACTACTTTATTTTGATTTCTTCAATAAGAGTATGGTATAAAGGCTTTGGTTTTGTATTTTTTTTGTTACAACTTGACAAAACTGCTTAGAGTTATTGATTTGATTATTTTTTATCTGTGGCAATAAATATAAGGATAAGTTGATACAATAAGTAATTCTTGTTTTCTTGAAATGAGGAATAACAGTACTAAACTGTATATCTTTTTGGTAGAATACAAAAACAAATATATATATATATATATATATATATATATATATATATATATATACATATAGTTGGCTCGCCCGCCAGAAGAGGTTGGCGGGAAAAATTAAATATGTCTGGTTTTCTGCTGGGAGGGTTGGATGTCGAAAAGATGATGGCAACCGGTTGTTATCATAGACCAGTCTCAAGACCTCGACGCCTTCTGACTTTCCGGAACCTGTCGACTTATCTGCCTTCTTCGGTCAATATCAACAGGCTTTGCTCTACGGTCCTCGTTATATCTCCTAATATTATCACTTTTCAATTATTTCTTATTATTTTTCTTTGATTCTAGAAAATGTAAATATCTTTTGTTGTTTCTATTCTTATTCATTTTTAATTTTCAATTTTTATTTTTATACTCTTACATTCTTATTTGTACATTTAGTACTTTCTTTTGTATTTTATTATTATCTAATTGTTCCCTAATGTTATTTATCTTTGATACTAGTTCGCTTAGTTGGAGTCTTACCAATTTTCTGAAAGCCTGCGTCTTCCTATCAAATTCCTTCCTTCTCCCCATATCCTCAAAATGACCGATGTCCTCACAACCTGTCACATAAATGCCCAATCCTTACCCGCTCATTACGATGAATTTCTACAGTATTTTACCCGAAATTCCTACCATATCATCGCAGTGTCTGAAACTTGGCTCAAACCTTTTATTCCCTCTTCCCTAGTTTCCCTTCCTAACTACACGCTTATCCGCCATGACCGGGTTGGCCGGACGGGCGGTGGTGTAGGTTTATTTGTCCATGAAAGCCTCAAGTTCCGAATTCTTGAACGTTCACATCCAACTGATCTACCACAAAAAGAGTTCCTTCTCGTTGAAATTTCCTATAAAACTCTCCATCTCCTGTATGTGGTAGTTTACCCCATGTTCCTTTTGACCCATCTTTTGAGACTTCCCTGTACAACTACGTTCCCTTTTATGCTAATGTCATTATTTCTGGGGACCTGAATTCTAATTTCCTTTCTGACTCATATGATAAATTGTTCCTAGAAAACCTCTTTTTTTCCCTACATCTCTTCGTCGTTCCGTTCTCTCCTACCCACCATACTTCCTCCTCCGATACTTGGCTATTTATCATTGATTCGGCAAAAAACCTCCTCTCTTCTTCCCAGTTACCTGTTTCTTTCCTCTCGTCTCATGATCTGATTCAAATATCATACAATACTCTAGCACCTCCATTCCTTCCAAAAACTATTTCATACCGCAATATAGAATCCTTAACCCGTGAGAAGATCCTTCCAGACCTTGAAGCACAGAAACTGGGCTGAAATTTACTCCTCCTCCTCGATTGATTCCATGGTAAACATCCTCACCACTAACCTCCTAAATATCCTTGATATCCACGCACCCCTCAAATCCTTCTCAGTTCGTCGTCGCCCTGCTCCTTGGATAACTTCGGAAATAAAGCAGCTCCAAAGAAACCGAGAAGCAGCCCGAAGACGCTTCAGACGCACGAGGATGACAGATGACTACCAAAGGTTCAAGATACTTCGCAACTCAACACAAGTCTCGATTCGTCGAGCAAAATCTAATTATTACCATGAAGCCCTCTCCTCTGCCCCTGATCCCAAATCGAAATGGCATATCCTCCGTAAACTTTCACTCTGTGATTCCCTTGTATCCTCATCTACCTACCCTGTATCTCCCGATGAATTAAATTCATATTTTGTTTCCACGTTTTCTTCTGATTCTCTTCATCCTTCCTCCTATTTTACCCCAGCTCCTACATTCAGTGATTCTAATTTTTATTTTTCCGATATCTCCCCGTCTGAACTTATTTCCTCCATAATGAATTTCCATTCCAATTCTACGGGCGCAGATGATATTCCTACCAAACTAATAAAACTATGTTTACCTGAAATCATACCAGTCCTCCTATTCATTTATAACTTTTCCCTCCAAAATTCAGTTTTCCCAACCTCATGGAAAAAAGCATTAATTCATCCTATAAATAAAACATTAAACCCCATGTCTCCAAATGACTATCGCCCTATCTCCATCTTGTCTAATTTTTCTAAGCCCTTGGAAAGATTAGTTCAATCTCACATTTCCAAATTCCTTGAAGAATCTAACCTCCTCGACCCCCTTCAATCTGGTTTTCGTCCCGGCTACTCCACCCAGTCTGCTCTCCTAAAAATCACTAATGACATATTTACATAGATGATATTTATATAGATGACAAAAAATTAACCGTCCTGTTACTCCTTGACTTTTTTAAAGCCTTCGATTCCCTTGATCACTTTATCCTATTCTCCAAATTAAAATCATTAAACTTTTCCTACAGTTCCATCCGTTGGTTTCAATCTTTCCTTTCTCACCGTTCCCAAACAGTTAAAATACCAAACCAACCCCTATCTTCTTTTCCTTTATAAATTCGAATAATATTGTGATTTTGTCATCTTTATCTTATGTGTTATTGATGGTAATATACTCCTTATAAGAATAATGTTAAATCAATTTTTTTTTTTTTTGTTGGTAGATTTTTTGAATTTTTAGATGCCTTGGAATATTTCTTATCCCCTTTCTATATTTCTCTATAGTTGGTCCTGATTTGTTGTAGATAATTATTATCAAACCTATCGCTCATTTATTTGTGGTGTCTGCTTATGATAATTGTTTTATCGATTTTAGAACATTTCATTTTTTTTCTGATAAATTAATAAGTTAAGAAGTTTATACTTAGAATCAATTCCAATCCTATCTTTTTCGTCCGATTTTATGATTTTTCTGATTATTTGTACCTTGCTGTTCATACTATACGATTTCTAAATTGCTTGTAAAATCGTTTTATTTTCTATTTTAAGACACTGAAGACAGTTTATTTACAATTCGAGAACTGAGCGACAATCAAATCGAATCTACTTAATGTTTTTAGACTTATTACCTAGAAGAAAGTTTTATTTATTTATTTATTTATTTACCTCTTTTCCCGCTAAAAGCTGCTTACTTAACTGATTTTTTTAAAGTTTTATGAACGACGTTATAACTTTTTTTGTACTCGGTCTTCCTCTTAAAGGTAAGTCAGAAAAAATATCTGTGTCTTTTCCTTGTACTAAGCTGCTCTTGTAACTTTATATTGATTACGTAGATGGATATCATAAAAAAAATAACATAATTTTTTGAAAAATAATCTGAAATTATACATAATAGTTATAATTTTTGAAAATACTTTTAACAAGAAACATTCAACACATCCCCCGCATTTTATATTACTGTTATTATTGCAAAAGCAAACCAATTTCTTTTCATCAATGATTAATTTTAAGCCCTTCATTAAGAACTCATACAGGAATCTCAGTTAAAAAATATGTAATAGCTTTTTGCAGTAACTAGAGTGAAAATGAATGAATTTATCCTCGGGCTGGTTGAAGAATGATTTATTATACTTACGTTACTCTAAATAATATGCTTGTAATATATTATTGAAATATTTTCTTATTAATAATATTTTCCTTTTTGAAGTCAGTTAAAAAATATATATATATTCTGACTAAGCCTGCCGAAATAATGAATCTTGGATATGGACAAAAAATTCAAAATTCAAATAAAAAAACAGAGGGAATTTTGAAAAACGGAAGAGAGTTGTAATTGAATATCATAAAAAGGTAGCACAACTAATGAAGGATTTGTAAGATGTAGTACTATGAGAAAAGTTGTTAAGATCAGAATTGTGGATTCTTATTTCCTTGAGTCTTTTAATTAAACTCAAACAGTATCAGAAAGAAATGAGTATGTTATTATTATTGGATAATGAAATACATACGCGCGCACACACACGCACACGCACACACACACACACACACACACACACACACACACACACACACACACACACACACACACACACACGCACGCACGCCCACACACGTATGTATGTATTCTTATGGTGGTGTAGAACCTACCAACTGATTTATTTATCTTAATTGTCTTGTATGGTTGTATAGATATTTATAGGAATATTTGTTAATACTAAAATCATAGATAAGGACTTACTACCCCATATAGGAATGAATAGGCTGAGTAACACAATAGAATGGTGTTATGATGGAGAATCGACTATGGAATATTTCAGATATGTGATCTTTCTAGGAAAATATTTCATTAAACGTGACTTGAAGATTTTGGAAAAACGGAATTGAAATCAATTATTCCCTAAAACATATGCTGAAACTCAAAACAGCGATGTAGAAAAATATGGCGGAGAAAATTAGAGAGCTAAATAACACACAACTGCTAGAAAAAGACTAACTATATTGCCTTACAATCCTCTTATCATAAACGATTATGTTTTGGGATTAATATGAATATTACTCCCCTATACACTGTTAATTATATATATATATTTTGTGAACAAATACGTGAATTAAGATTTGTATACGAATATTCCTACATTTTTTTGCAATTTGGTACTAAGCCTTTTTGAATTTTATGAAACAATTTTTCCCATTTCTTTGAGATTTTTTTTTTATTTTCCGGTATCGATATTTTGACTCCCCAATCTTTTGACTTATAACCAAAGTCTCTTAACAATTACTCATTAACTATATAATAGAAATAACACATTAAATCGAGCTGCATTCATTGACGTGAGGTGAACTCTTAAGATCTAGGCCAATAATCCCATCAGGACAGGGGCCACCCAGCTAAAGATATGAGTCCAATTACATATTTTTCAAATAACCAAATTTTTTAAAATTTATATACACAAAAGAAAACATATGCCTAGAAATCGATTGGATTTCAAATCATAACATTATTTTTGTAGCCCTAATGAGGGCTTACAACATAAGTCGAAACGTTGTTAATTAATTACTGCACGTCCCTTCCCCGACCGTCTTCTGTATGGCCACCAAGCGGCATTATTATGAATCATAAATATTATTATCGATCAATAAAATTATGTTACAGAATATGACTACTTTTAAAACGCTTATAAGCGTAAAGAGAACTGTATTAAAATATTTTCATTAGATTAGCCTAGAAGAAATAAATGTTTTTTTGTTTTGGTGGGGGATCCCCTTTATCTAAATAAGCTTTATCCATCAATAAAAATAATATTCTCCTGCTATTGTCTCTCTCTTCATCATTGCAATGTCTGTGTTGTATTAAATCTTTAATATTAAAGGCATACTATAAAAAAAAAAATTTGTAGAGAATGGATAATGGAATTAACTATAGAAAAGCGTACTTGTTAATAATTAGGAGTTATAGTATAGTCAAAGAGAAAAAATATAGTCTTGTAAGAATTGTTTCATTTCTTACTATTCATAATTATTCATTATATTATTACATTAATGGTGAATTAATATATAGCTACTGATTATTTAAAAAGAAAATTATTTGTGACAAAAAAATGAATATGAAAAACCTGGTTATTGTTCGATTAAGCTGTGTTTAGAAAAGATTATGTTGATAATATAAATAAATATGAAATAATTAAACTAGAGTTTGGACGAGTTCAGCTGTAATAGAAGATATATGAAGCGCCTGAACAACTTTGCTAAGAGCAGGTGTACTCTATAGTTGGCCCTACAGTTAGCAGCATCTGTGGTTTAATAAGGTTCGTTTCTCGGTTATTGGTTGGATAACTTTTACCATCTAACTTCTTAATCTTTCAATGAAGAAAATAGTAAATAAATCAAACTAAATTAAATTTGATAAGCTCCAACTAAATTGTTACATATATAGTCAACTACATTGTCAACTGTACAATTACTAATTTAGTTGAGCTAGATTACAAACATTTGGGTTTCCCTAAAAGGCTAATTGTTTTTGTTTTTAAATTTAGCAGTGAATTTCACTATAAATGATTATTTTAATAGCAGACTGCTTATTATGAAAGTATTGAACCATTTAAAATATTTAACCATTTACTTAAAACCTTAATGTTAATTTAATCTACGAGGGTGAATCAAATATAAACGGTAATTTTCAAAATTATACTTATTGAATAATATTATACAGAAACTATACCTTCAACATTTTTCAATGTAGTCTCATGCATTATCTACACACTTCTGCCACCGATTTGGAAGCTTGAATATTCCCTGTTCATAAAAAGACTGAGGGCGAGTTTTTAACCATTCGCGCACGTGCTTTTCGACGTCTTCATTGTTTTCAAATCATTTTCCTCCAAGTGATTCTTTCAGGGGCGCAAACAAAAAATAGTCACAAGGGGAATGGTCTGGACTGTAAGGAGGGTGTTCAAGAGTTTCCCAGCCCATTTCTTCCAATTTATCCCTTGTCAACAATGCGGTGTGAGGCCTTGCGTTGTCATGGAGAAGGATGACATATCTAATGGGCACACCTCGTCTTTTGTTCCGGTAACTGGTTTTTGCTGACTGTAGCGCCTGGCAGTAGTAAGCCGCATTCACTGTTCGTTGATCGTGAAGAAAATCAATGAGTAGAACTCCCCTTGAGTAAAAAAAAATTGTTGCAAAAACTTTTCCGGCTGAGAGACGAGTTTTGGCTTTCACTGGGCAGCCTTCATCCTTCCTTCGCCACTCCTTACTTGCCATTTTTGATTCGGGGGTGTAATGGTGGACCCACGTCTCATCACATGTGAAGAATCACTTGGAGGAAAACGATTTGAAAACAATGAAGACGTCGAAAAGCACGTGCGCGAATGGTTAAAAACTCGCCCTCAGTCTTTTTATGACCAGGGAATATTCAAGCTTCCAAATCGGTGGCAGAAGTGTGTAGATAATGCAGGAGACTACATTGAAAAATGTTGAAGGTATAGTTTCTGTATAATATTATTCAATAAATATAATTTTGAAAATTACCGTTTATATTTGATTCACCCTCGTATATTAAATTAAATAACATTATTGGTATATGCAATTTTATGGTAATATTTGTCTTAATCACTTCTTGTTGATAGTTGCTTTATCCCCAATTTTACTTCTGCTCTTTTGTCATAATATTATGTGTTGGGATGTCCATATAATTGTTCTTAAAAGATTTCTTATGACTATATTTGATCAAATTTTCATAGTGTTTGATTTTATTTCGATTTACGTTCATTGAGACTTGGAATTTGGATTCTCATGTTGTATATTTATTTTCAGGTTTTAGCTTCAGGACAGTCCCACATAAAGAGCTGAAAGTAATGTTTTTTTTTTTTTCTTCCTTAGGAAATATTTTTATTTTACTGGGCGGATTTTACAGTGTTTGTCCTCAGCATATTTTTAATGAAAAATCGTCATCTAGAGCGGTTTTTTTGCTTCAATCAATAATGCGAATATCGTAAGCGTAAGTCAGTATCAAAAAATAATCAGAACGTGATTGCCTGCCATTATCATTATCTTAAACATCCTTATCGCATTTGGGTTTCTCATTTATAATATTCATATTTGTATTACTGTTGGTTGAAATAAACCAAATGAGTTTGGAACATATTATGTTAGATGATCGGTAATTTTATTTATCCTAGTCGACCATCGTTTATATTACCCTCGATGTACAATATACAGCATAATATTCATACATTATGAGAAGTCCGAAAATGATATTGGATTGGATATGGCAATCCAGTTGTAAAAGTTGTAAACTCCTGTAAATGAGATATTTTCCTCGAATGTTTCATTATATATTATCTTGGCATTTTAAGCGAAATATGTTTTTCTTACTAATTTGTATCAGCTGTCAATAATATAATTAATTGTCACTCCTTAAAAACAATTTTGGGTCAGATGCAGAGACTATCCAAATACCATTGCTGTTCTATAAATTTCGACCCAGTTGCCGAGAGACGTAAATCTAATTGGCTGTAGTGAACCAACGGTGATATGTGCGGTGCTAGATTTGCCAACAGAGAGCTGTGGCCCCGCCAAAGAGTGAGCTATATTGACAGTTCTCAGGTCGTTTATTTGAATATTTACCCGTTGCTAGGAAATACGGATATCGCATTGCAATCTATTCTGTTTGTTCTAACATATAGGTTAGGCCAACAAACAAGAACCTTATTAAGTGATGTGTGTTAATAATTAGTGAAAGAATCCTCAGCAATCAAAAAATGTATTGATAGGGATAGAGGCTGAGGTAGAGACGAGGCTATTAAAATTTTATTAATTAAATATTGTTTAACTTAAAAAGTATTTTAATCTTGCCCTGAGTTTTTACGACTGTAGTATTCTCACTCGATCTCCAGTTGATACTGATACCAGTGGCGCAGCTGAGAGAGCATTACTGAGATCTCTTTGGTCTTCCCTTGCCCCTCCAGAAGTAGAGTGTGGACAAAATTGACTCAGTGTCCCTTTGGAAAGGTCGTTTATTTTGATATTTTTTACAGGTTATTACATAATGTAAATATATATATATATATATATATATATATATATATATATATATATATATATATATATATATATATACAGTTAGTAAAAAAAGTCTGCATACACTTATTATTAATTTGAACATGTGGGTTAAAAGCAAAAGAGAAAAAACATTGAAACAATTTATTTATTTTTTCCTTTTAAATATAGGCCCTTTTGATTAATTTGGTACATTTTAAAGTAGTTTAAAAATTTTATAAACACAACAAAAAATAATATAGAAAAAGTAACGATATGTTATCACAAAAAAAGTCTGCATACACGGCAAATGAAAATAATTGTCAACATAATTAATTAACAAAAAATTCTCTAATGGTCTGTGGGACCTCCTTTATTTTTTATTACCTCTCTTAAGCGATTATTCATCGAGCTATTTTTTTTGTAAAAGTTGAATCCGTTTTCAACCATTCCTCCTTAAGAACCTCTGAGAGTTGCTGTTTATTTTTTATTTCGTGACGCCGCAGCCTCATTTTAAGATCCTGCCAGAGGTGCTCTATGGGGTTGATATCAGGTGATTGTGGTGGTGTTCTTAACTGGCGTGGGGCATTGTACAGCAACCATTCTTCGACCCTTCTGGCACGATGTTTAGGATCGTTATCTTGTTGAAAAACAAAATTTGATCCTAGGCCTAACTTGATAGCACTGGGTCGCAGATTTTGTTTTAGGATATCTATGTATACATATCGATCCATTATTCCCTCGATGATCTTAAAGTTGCCTACTCCAGCTGAAGCCATAGAGCCCCAAACCATGATCCCTCCTCCTCCGTGCTTAACTGTCGGGCTTAAGTTTTTCAATTTCATGACCTCGTTTTTTCTCCTCCACACTCTAAAGTTGCCATCGGGGCCGAAAATGTTAAATTTGGACTCATCTGTGAAAACTACTTTGTCCCAAAAACTGGTAGGCTTATCAAGGTAACTTTTCGCAAATGCCAAACGCTTAGCTCGGTTAACTTTACTAATAAAAGGCTTCTTGCGAGCCCTTCGCGATTTAAGATTATTATTTTTTAGTGAATTACGTACCGTATGAGGTATTACTTCAATGTTGTAATCCTGCAATAAATTAGTGGCTAATTTAGGAGCACTTATTTTAGGGTTTTCGTTCACACTCCTTAAAATAGCACGCACATGACAACGTTGGAGCTTTTTTGGCCGTCCTGATCTCGGCCTACTTGCAATCCAACCTGTTGCATAATAATTTCTAATTACAGTCTGAACCGTCGAAACACTTTTATTGACAATTTTCGCGATTTCGCGTAATGATTTTCCTGCGGTCTTATGATTCACTATTAATTGCATAATCTCGCGAGGAATTTCCAATATGAGCTGTTGCTTTCACTTGGCTTTGGTTCTAACTGATTAAATTAGGAAGTAAGACTACAGAAAACCTCTATGAATGTAAACAAATTAAATGATTGTTTACATTCAAAGGATTTCACTAAGGTGTATGTAGACTTATTAGTTGTAATAAACAGTGGCAAACATTTATTATGAAACATTTTGTAGGTATTCAATTCCGAAATCATATTATAAGCACGATAATCTTCTACAGATCTTATTTTATTAAAAAATAAAAAAAACTTAACTTTAATTAATACAAAAATGATGCACATTAATTCATAAATGAATTTATATTGTGGTGTATGTAGACTTTTTTTACTAACTGTTATATATATATATATATATATATATATATATATATATATATATATATATATATATATATATATATATATATATATATATAATTTATGCGCTAACTTTACCAGTTATTGCTAAATCCAACTAGTGTGCTTTATATGAAACACCCTTTTTTTTTTTTTTTTCAATTTTTATAAGTAATGGAAGATAAGTTTTGTTATTTTCATTTTAGGGAGTGGTAAATGGACTGAACCAGGTTATGTGTATTTCTTTACTATCAACATCTTTCACTTGCTAAAAAATCGCAATCCAGATTGGATTTCCTTAGAAAACAAACCTTTGTAAATAAATCAATGATTAAAACACGTAAAGAACACGCTGAGAGAAAAGGGTAACAATAGTATTGGTTATATGTATCAGCTAGAGTGAGGTACCCACCTATTGGATTTGACACTGCATTGTATAAAAATCATAATTACAAAAAACCTCTGCATGAAAATAATTATAAATAAAAATTCATGTAAATAAAAATAATAGGAAAATAAAATGTTAATTTAGTGATTGCTGCAGTGGCAAATCCATTACGCATTTTCCCTCTTTGATTATCATCCTAGCTTGTAATCCATAACGTTCACCACTCAGTGTTGCCCTTTACATCACTTCCAACACGTAATGTTGCTCTGCACGTTACTTCCAAAAAAGGCTATATGTTAATGTTAACATTGCTATTAATGTTATAAAGCAGGCAGTGCAACGAAATCAAACAGAAGGACAATAATAACCATCAATAGTTTTATGCCCTTAAAACCAAACGGCAATTTCCGACACTCGGTGTTGTACTATCACTATCATGATCTATATTCTCATATACGCAAGTCAGTATGGTGTAACGTTATGCGATGTCTGGACCAAATGGCTTGCTCTTGTTGTTCCTTCTCCAGTCCTTATTTATTTTCCCGAACGCCTCTCGGTCACTGTCCTCTTGAATGCCTTGTCTTCCTATGCTTCCTTCCGTCTAGAGAAGTCTCGTAGATTTTTCTGGTATTCTATCATGAATCCATTATTCAGGAGGTGTCTAAACCACTTTGTCTTGTTCTTCTCTAGAATGGTCTCCGCTGTTTTAACTCCGAGATTAGTTCGTGGTTGTGTATCTCTTCGAAACCCTATCTTCTACTTTAATTTTGAATAAGTATTAATTTTATTTCATTATTATAATTATTATTGTTATTAATTTTTTTATTAACATTGTATTTCAATATTTCATCATATTCACTAATTGTTTGTCACTTTGATTGACAAATGTGTGCTAAGTTGTGAACGTTTATAAACAAAAAAAAGGTTTACGTTACCTATAATAGGTAAGCTTATAAGTAATAAGTAATAAGTCTACTTATTTTATAAGTATAAATAATATTTATAAATAATGAATCCATGTTATTCCATGGATCGATTTGTCGTACGGTTTTTTTTTTTTTTTTTAATAATATTTATTGTGTATATTTTTGTTTTAATTAGTAATAGCTCAGATCTGTAAACCAATGATTATAAAGGAACGATGCTAAAACAAAACTCCTACAGAGGCGAGAGGGGAAGGGAGTTTGACTTTCTCCCCCTTTTGCATTTTTATACGCCATTTCCTCTCTTTATTTATCTTTGGAAAATGAATTTCCTCTTGCGCCGTTCCTGCCTTGATCTTTTGTTGGTTCTTCTTTTCCTAATTCTTCGGTAGAAGTTCCGAACTTTCGAATTCTCAAGGTTCTTTTATGGTGCAATGTAAATATGCTGATGGATTATATTATTTGGTATTCCTCGTTAAATTTGCATATATTTATATCTAACGGAAGGCTAATGAATTGAAGGGCGGAGGTGGTTGGTCTCTTTGTGTTGATTCAGTTCCCATTTTATAATTCTGACATTAAAAGTATTATCAAATAACATAATCAAATTATTATTTATAATAATCTTAAAAATATAATATGTATATACACATAATAAAACGCCGAAATAGAATCATATACTGTTAGAAATATTTCTGCTTCCTGTTATCGCTGAGGCTAAGTGTAAATATTTTTGCTTATACATACCCTCTGCAATGAAAGTTTTTATATATAAAATTAAATCTGATAAAACGACAGTAACTACTAAAATAAAAGCGAGCTTATGTTTTCCTTCTTATAACATCTTTATTTCTGAAATCATAATAGATTGCTTATTAGGTTATCGAAATATTTAGAGTGGATGGTACAACCCATCGTGTGCGGGAAGTAGTTTCAGAAATAGGATGATATGGCAAGGAATAATCGTTTGAATACAGCTAAATAGAAGGGAGTTATCTAGGTATCTAGCTATCTGGGCAGGGTCTGGTTTTACGGGAATTCACTATAGGACTTAAATTAACTCTTTGATCATCTATCATTTTCACTTGATCTAGCAAACAGAAGCGTAGATATGGCGTGAAATTCCTAGAACCAAACTCAGCAGTATATGATTTTCAATCTCACAACCTTTGATTCTGAGAAACCTCCACCGCACAATCCTTGTCAAAGGAAACTGAGTCTAATAGCAATTAAATTTATATAATACAGTTGCTGCAACAGATTAAACGAAAGATGATAAATTGAGGGTACAGTTTTAAATGAACATTCTCTTATTTTTTAAGTCCGTTATTTAACTTTGTTTTTGAGAAAGGATCCTAATTAAATCCAATTTAAGGCGGAGTAAATTAGTGAATTATAATAATTTTGGGCTATTCATTTTTTATCTAATCACAAGCCCCACTTGAATCAGCAAAATGCTGTGCCGATCGTTCCATCCTGACAACCAGCCGTCGTTAGCAGTGATATCTTTTCCCATTTTTTCGCTAAACCTGTCGCTTTCTGGAGCAAGATGCTGCGATTTATGGGATCATTCATGAAATATGCCTGTTTGAGCCACAAAACCTCCTCAACGGTCTGACTTTTACTTTGTCATATACGTTTTCTATTTTCTGTGCCGGCCTTCTCATTATTTGATCTAGATTTGAGTAAATCGGGATTCCTAGTTTTAATACAGCATTTTTTTTTTTTTTTTTTTTTTTTTTTTTTTTTTTTTTTTTTTTTTTTTTTTGTCATTTTCGGTAATTTATCGTAATGAGCTAAGAGTTCTCTCTTCCGCGTTATCGACCTTATTCTCTCTAATACAGCAGGACTATAGGTTAACTAACGACACAAGTCCCCTCTCCTAGCAATCCGACTAAATTCCACGAATAGTCACACTCAAAAATTGAAAAAAGAATGGGATTGCTACCTAATTGATTCATAGATTATGATGAAATGTACAGGATTATTTCTTCAATAGTATTCCTAGACCAAACAAAAGCTGGATTCCAGGAAGTAAGAAAAAACAGTCCCGTCGGTAGCTACTCATTTCTCATCGCATTTCTTCCTCAGAAACAACGGATTAACCTTAATGTAACAACGGATTATCCGATTGAAATATTCTGTGAAAGACCATTAGGACAATATCCGAAAAAACAGATTATCCGACGACGGATTAAGCGACAACCACTGTTTAAATTATTGTTACTTGTGTCAGGATAGCCGCATGGGCTAGATGTTTGTTATAAATAATTAAAGTTAGCACAGTAAGTATTTGGTTAGGTGACTGTTTTCATAGAAACAGTATGTTGCAGTAAGGAAAATATCGCCACCCTTCGGGTAGGTAAGGCCCTTCAGGCTGCTGAAGACAACTCACACAGACTAGACATTGGACCTATAACTCTACTCCGTGAATCCTTATCAGGTTTCTAGTAAAGAAATATAGGGCCTAGTTTGCTTGTTCATCCAAAGCAATCGTATACGGTATGTCTGTACCGATTTGTCTCTGTCCTTGATCCCAAAAGTAGGGACCTACGTCGGTGGGAAAGGCACTGGCTAATTGGCTCTAAAAGATACTGGCAACTGAAGTGCAGTTGGAAGAATTCAATTACACACTGTCAAGGGATATTAATATATATATATATATATATATATATATATATATATATATATATATATATATATATGTGTGTGTGTGTGTGTGTGTGTGTGTGTGTGTATTATGCAACAATACAGTAATATTATAGGTTGGGTATACTTTTATGTTAAAGTTTTTTGGGTTGCTCCATACACATCATATTTATCGATGTTTCCATTGGAAATAATATTCAATGTTCTCGAATTAAAATATTTTTTGTTCTTTCTGTACACAATAGATCTCATTTCCCCTTTATTTTATCTTTACCTGATTCTGTCTCTTCTTTCGTAATATTTAAAAACGTTAAAATTTAATATAATAGATTTGAATATAGCTTACCTGGGCAAAGACCACTTCTATTGACTTTGACCTGAAAGGGCTGCCTGGCGATCAGCCTTCCCTTCTCCTTTCTCGCTTCAATCATTGAAATCAATGTTACAATTAGCTCTTAGTAGTGGCCACATCAATCTACTGAGGTTTTCGCTTCAAAGCTTTTACCGATAAAGAAAACAGATTGTTCCTAGATTGGTGGCAACTAGATGTATCACTCTTTAGAATGATAGACAGGATACTAGTGCTCATGGAAATTAGTAGTTCAAATAATAATGATTTTTTTCGAAGCCGTGTATGAAACATCAACACTGTCAAATGCTGTATCGAAACTCGCGAAAAATTATTATAGGGCCTAATAACCAATATTTGTACAATACAATATCCATAAAGAAAAACAATAAGAATATGTTCACAGTTTACATTGGGTTTTGATAATAGTGACAGAGTGATACCTGTGACACTTTTGATACTCAGAGAGCAGCGCTGGCAACTGACTTGTCCTCTCATAGTGGGGAGACAAGCTTGGTTTGGGTTTTCTCCGGGATGCTTGTAAACATTGTGTATATATATTATACACAAACAAATTTATGATAACTGATGATAAAACGCATTTGAGAAAATGTTTATGTAGCATCATCGCGATTTCTTTAATTTTCCGTCCAAGTAAATAAATAACCTCTTCTGTAAAGTTTTACGGGAGTATATTTTAAAACAATTTATTTTTTATGAGTTCCTAGATTCCTTATTCATTATTCAATTCCTTACTATCCTATTTATTTCTTTTTTTCATTTAAACGAACAGTTTAATGCCTCCTTTCTCATCTTACTTTCCTCAATCAACGCGAACCTATTAAAAGCCGTGCTCTTCCCCGTTTACTGGATTAACTAAGAATTTGGAGACTTAATGAAAGGAAGAAATGTTTTCAGATGCCGCATTTGCATTCCTTTCTGTTCGACATTGTTTTTTTATGAAAATTTAAACAATCTTCCTTAGCTACCGATTCTCAATACTTTCTTAAATTCTAGGTAAAAAGCAGTATCCCCAAATAAAAATTTTCCCATTAATATTTGGCATGATTTATTTGCTTCCATTTGGCCTCTAAGACTAGGACTACACACCGCCCTGACTCGTACTCGTTCCAGAATCCTGCTAAAAATTGTATAGCTGTATATCCCTTCCTTTCATTATTCCTTAAAATATAAATACAATGAATTATTTCTTAATTTAAAATTATATTTTCCACTTACTTATTTCTGAAACATAATTCCTGCTCATTTTGTCTTTCTAATTCATCTATTCCACTATATAGTATATAGACAAGTCGATCAACGGTTGAATTGATAGATTCCTGGAGCAAATCCTTTCCTTGATCGACTTCAGTGACGTTTCGGTACTTACAAGGGGAGGACACACTCAGTCTCTCACGGATCTTGTTGGCAATTTTTTTGGAGGTTCCTGGTCAAAAAATATTAGACACATATTTTGCCGTTCCGACCAATGGGCCCTAGAAGCCGAGAAAAAAAATAAAATAGCATTAAACTAATTTATTTTTTATCTCGAGTTTAAAAAATGATATCGACATGATTCTTGCACCAAGATTTTCAGTTTTGATTGCGAATTAAAGGAAAAATACAGTCGCTCCATAGATTTTGGTTTAGGTTAATTAAATTATAAAAAAAATGATTAGTTTTTCAAGCAAACTACCTCTATAGATTTTTTCACACAAAAATTGAGGTCAGATTCTAATTCAGCACCCTCAAAAACATTAAAAAAACGGTTATTCAACAAAATCAAAAAATATCATTTTTTTTCACCCTCTTCCAGGAAAATGAAATTTTAAAACCGATTATTGTTTACATACCTTTAAATCGTCATTACTTTGTCATGCAATTCACTGGTTGGTATCGCTGGAAAGAGGATGGTCTCAGCTTAAAAAAATAAATTAGTTTAATGCTATTTTATTTTTTTTCTCGGCTTCTAGGTCCCATTGGTCGGAACAGCAAAATATGTGTCTAATATTTTTTGACCAGGTACCTCCAAAAAAATTGCCAACAAGATCCGTGAGAGACTGAGTGTGTCCTCCCCTTGTCAGTGCTTTTCACAAGCTATCTTTGCTAAAGTGTTTTTAACGTTTTCAGGGATTCTCCGTCTCTCAAATAAATTCTTTGATTTTTAATTTTATATTCTAGATACGATTTATTCATTGGTTTATCTTACAGATAGGTTTATCCTTAAATATTATTTATGTTGACGTGGTGTAACTCATACTTCTGGGTGGCATTAGTAGTATTTACTCATGGACGTTACCATTAGTTTGCTGTTGGGCTTCAAGAATAAGAACCCTCCTATTTGAACAAACTCTGTAATGAAGAACCCTACAATGTCTCCCAAATCAAACTTCTTTTTTTATTTTATTTTTTTTTATTTCATAATTGTTTGTAGTTGTTTTTTAGGCAGTAAAGAAATGTAGCTCTGAGACCCTCGCTCCAACGTTTTTTGTCATTATCTCCAGATTTCATTCTTCTATAAATCCAATATATGCTGCTTAGTATATTTTGTCATTTCTTCCTACTAAAACTATGGTTGTCTGTTATTAACATGACTATCTGGTAGCCTATTGATGAGATTGAAGAGAACGGTGAATATCTTCAATAGATTCATCTTCAGTTTTTCTGATTCCTCGGAATCTTTTTTCGGTTTACCGTATGTTTTTATCTTTTGAACCTTAAGCCTTGACCTTTTTATGCAACTTTCTTCTTTCCCCTTTTAAACAGAAGAATTTCTAACTAGTTTATCCTCTCTTAGAAAAATATTCCCTTTTATGGATCATTTATTATTCATAATACCCCTTCTTTTAAGTTCTTGCTCATCTCTATTCATAGAAGTTAAAACATATTCAAACCAATAATATGTACATATATGTTTCATTTAAATTGTTCACACGCTGGGAAACTGTACTCCCTGCACTGGGTCGCTAGCAACAAAAAATAATGCTGTTATCCCGGAAATCAAAGGACGAATATTGGCAGGCAACGGATGCCTGTTCGGAGTTGAAAAAGATCTTAGGTTCAAAGATTTACCGCGTAAGGCTAATATAACAGCATATAATACCATTATTAGACCCGTTATTACATACGCAAGCGAGACATGGGTACTAACAAAAATAAGTGAAGCACTACTCCGATTAGGGATGACGTGGAACAAGACCTCCGTCAGGCAAGCGTTAGAGGATGGTGACGCAAGGCCGCGGATCGAGAAGGTTGGAGGAGACTTATTGAGGAGGTCCTGGTCCTGAATAAATAAATAAATAAAATATGTTTCATTATCGTTGGTTTATTATATCTGATTTATTTGTTGTTCTTCGGTTGCGAAATAAGGTTAATTTTTTATTCATCTATTCTACAACGGGACATAATGTTAGTTTATAGCACTAATCTAAATATTTTAAACATTTGCCAATAAAGCCTCCTGATCCGGGCTAAAAAATAATTTCATTTTCAACATTCAAGCAGTCGCCTCTAACAAACAGGCTGAATACATAACTTTTTTCTTCTACCTATATTTTTGAAGCATTGGCACGGTCTTTATTAAAAAGGTTCCTCTCTATCACATTCCCTTGGTGGACGTATATTATCCCTATATTCTAGACTGTGACGTGTGGGTTGTTATTAATATTTTTATTGGTTATTGTTATTATTTATTAACATATTGTTTAGTGAATATAATAAAAGATAAATAATAATTTGCATGAAATTTCGCGTTTCTTTTCTTATATCCCATTAAGAGGTTATAATAATAATAAATAAAGGCTTAGTGAAGGTTCGATGCCGACACCACCAACCGTCGACCACACACTTCCCTCCAACCCACTCCTCTAAAACCCAAATCCTCCCATCTTCGTTTCGGTCTACCCCTCGGTCGTTTACCAGACGGCTCAATACTGATTGCTTTTTTCGGGATTCAATCATTATTACACCCAACGACTTTGCATGCCCATTTTAAGCGTCGCGCTGCTATTACTTGAATTATATTTACCGGTCATGACTCGTGCAGTTCCGCAATGTGAAGACTTGTAAATTCTCCTGCTTCTTCATTCTTTTTTGGGCCAAATATTCTACGAAGTGCTTTATTTTCAAAAACTTTAAGGTGTTGTTCCTCCCTTAACATCAGTGGCCATGTTTCGCATCCGTAGGGAACTGTTTGTAGTATAATAATTCTGTATATCCTAATTTTTAAATTTTTGGAGAGTAAGCGTGAACTGAGTTATTTTGCGACCTAGAAATAACAAGCACTAACCAAGAACCGGGCATTTACCACCCATCTCTAGTCCTTTTCCCTTCAGCATTACCTGGCTAATGACGTATTCTAGTACTAATGTAAGTTAAATAATACCGGAGAAAGAAAATCTCCCTGTTTTAAACCCGAACGTGCCTCAAACTTTTCGGGGTATAAAGTCTCGATTCGGACTCTATTAGGTAAATGTTTCGGACATGCAAATCTTTACTAGATTAACCAATTTCTTTGGTATCCCCAGTTCAATCGAAATATCAAACAGTTTCCGGCGGTTAATCGAATCTTAAGCCTTTTATTGCATTATGCCCTTAAATTCTAGTTTTTTTTTCTCTAAAATTTGACGAAGGGAAATATTTGATCGATAGTTGAACGACTCCGTCTAAAACCACATTGATAGTCTTTAATTATTTCCTCCGCGTAATCAGTAATTCGGTTCGTAAGAATAGATTTAAGTATTTTATAATACGTCGGAAGGAGTGAAATACCACGATAGTTGCTACTCTCTGTTCTAGGACCCTTTTTATGAATCAGAATAAGTATAGATTCTTTCCATTCTTCTTGGATTTTTCTTTTTCCCAAATCTTATTGAAATCGTTACTTATTGATGAATTTTAGAAATTTCATAGGTCCCATTAAGAGGTTAAAGTAACTAATTAGTATAATAGTAATAATAAAACATATATTATGCTGTCTCGCTAATGTATAATATTTTTTTTAATTCTCACCGTTTTAGTGATCTTGTTAACAAGTCACTTGGGATGTGCATCATCACTCGAAATATCGATATTTTTCCTAGTTTTTATATCGATACGTAACTGAAAACGTAAACATTTTCTATATTTATAAAGGTACAGTGTGCAAGAATGCATATTTTTTTTTTTTTTTTTTTTTTAAGTAATCAAACCTTCTAAAATAAGTTTACATATGGGAAAGTTTAAATGTAAATCTCCCGATTTTACGTAGGTTGGCTAGGAAAATTGTTGCTACTGTTTCCACTTCAGTGCTAACGGAGTGTTTAATTTTTAGAATAGAGAGAACCATCACCCACATGCAATAAATTAAGTGGGAAAATTTTGGAATAGTTACTTTTCTTACAATCCACTGATAACGATATCGAACTTTTTCTCAACTCTGAGAAGTATTCCACTATATATATATGTTAGATATATCGATATTTTTGGCCACATATGTATTGTGTATTGATATTAAGAGCTCAGAAAATAATCGATATGGAATATGGGTATTTTTCTTACTACCATCCTTAAACCTACCTATTCGCATTCTTATTTATATCTTTTAGCATTTTAACCTTATCAAAGAACTACATAAATACCAGCTGCTCAAAAGAATATGAACATTCTCAAATGTGTGGCCATTATCACGCTCTAGAAAAGCAATCTAATGGCAGGTCACCAACATTAATTAAACGTCGCATGTAGATTTTACCTTGGATTGCGAATTTCCTTGTTTAATATTAAATTTCGTACAATTATTAGCATAGTCGGTCTTTTAGTTCAAAGCGTGTGGTTTTGGATTTCGGTCTGTTCCGTTTCTTTATGAACGTTGCTATTTAAGACAATGTCAGTAGGAAAACTGGGATTTGGTCTACCATTAACCACATACTAACTCTAGTTTTTACCCTTGGTAATTAAACGACAAACTATCTGGATTAATTTTTTTTTTTTTTATTGATTATTAATAAATTGATGGTTTTACAGACTCCAGGAAATCATCGATTTTAACCGTAAACAAATAAAAAATCCTCCATTTCCTGATAATTTTACAAATAAAATTATCCATAAATATTTGTGATAATATAAATACAACTGTACTATCTTAGCAGAATTAATATAATGAAGTGATGGTGTTGACTGTATAACTATATATATATATACATACATATATATATATATATATATATATATATATATATATATATATACCGGTAGACTCGAAACCGACACTGCCAACGCTGCTACTCAACGAGATTTATCGGATATATTTCCAGCAGTTCTGCCTTGTGAAGCCTTCTTCGTACCCCAGTATACCTTTTTTCAGCCAAATATTCTTTCTAATACGTTACTTTCGAATGCTTTGAGGCGTTGTTCGTCTTTTATCGTAAATAGCAATTTGTATAAAAATATAAATAATAAAAATTGTTTATATGGGTTATATGACGCATTTATTTGAACGTGTGAAATTTATTATTGGTTACAAGTTACCATCGTCGAAAACTGCTTGACATAATTTTATTGTGATACTCAGTCCAGTTTATTTTTTAGTTTTGCTTAGAACTAGACCAAACGTTTTAAGGTGCTGGAGTGGGAAGCAGCGATCATGTATTCTGGTTATTTTTGTATTAAAAATATAATTTTTTTTATATTTTAGTTCAAGTTTGTATATGTAGGTTTAATCTTGGAAGTTGGTTTTTTTTTTGTTTTTTTTTTCTAAAAATTATTTTTTTTTTTTTTACTTTTTAGTGGTGAGAGTATTTTTGTTTATACAGTCAATTCTCGATCTTCACTGTAAAACCACTCGAGTGAATAACTAATAATAAGTGACTGGTGTAACTATGAATTGGAAAGATAAACAATGACGGGAAACAGGAAAACAAATTGAGAACCTCCTTTTTTGTTAAGTCGGTTGAAAATTAAATAAGTCATATTTCAATATGTAATTATATGAAGATAAACTAACCGTTATTTTGTTAATTGTTTGCATACAATTCATATATATTTAGATCTACTCTTTTATTTAGACTCTGTTTCGTTTAGATGGAATGAGAGGATCTAAGATAAGAAGCAGATTTAACAAAAGTTTTTTCCTTTGATCCTAGCCGAGATATGAATAGATTGTTATGAATAGTTCCTTAATGTCTTCCGATAATTGCCTGTAGGCAGGTTAGAAAAAAAAAAATCAATTTCATCGATGCTTTGAATAAGTAATTTGTACACACTTTTGGATGTATAACAGATCTGTGGCATTCGTCAAATTGTTTATTTATCCTTATACTAGTTTTCCTTGAGGTAAAACAATTGGTTCCCAAATTAGCCTTTATGCGCACCAGCTATAGCCTTTTTATATGTGGTGCCTTATATTCGTTTTCATTTTTTTTTTTTTTTTTTTTTTTTTTTTCATATTTGCACTAGAAATCATCTTATTTTCAAGGGTTAGAGCTAGAAGCTGATCGAAGTTCTTACCCATTTCAAAATACTCTACTAACATCTTCATAAGTCCTTTCTTTTATCAGTTGGACTGGTTATATTGTTCTCATAATCATGCCAATGTTACTGGTTGACATACTATTGGTATCTGCACCAGATACCAATTTAGTTTAATGAAATCAGGTTGAGAACTTTCCTTAGATCTCTTTTCCTTTCTTGAAGTTTATTTGAAATAGAAGAATGTCTACCTGGACGGTCGACGCTAAGAGAAAAAAGGAGGTTGGTTCAATTCCCCTGTCCTAAGACCTCACCTCCTTGGATTAGATCAGATTTTTTTTCCGATGCCAATTGACCTGTATCTTGTTCTTCATATCAAGGTATCAATTGTGATCATTCGGCTTGGCGTCCGATACGATATTTGTAATATACAGTTTCCTCCTTCAAATTTGCATTTCGTTTACTGATTTTTATTCACTTTACAGGTTCATAGTATTGCTTAAGAAGTAGATTCAAGTAATGATAGCCTAGATATTAACTCCTTCAGTATTGAATCTCGTATTTTTAAATATATAGTTCTTCTAAACTAGGCCAATTTAGTTTATACCTCTTGTTGCGAATTTTTGGATAATTTTTGCCTTCTTGAATACCTTGATTCTTGGGTCTAAATATATTTTTAAATTTTCTTGAACGCTTTGGCTTTCGGCATTAGACATATCTGTTTTTGAATTAGGCTTTGTGATACTTTCTGGAGATACGGCTAGCGTACCCATATTAACTATAGTGAATTTTGGTAAAAAAAAAATACTTACGATCTAAATTTATATTAATTGGTTTTTTGTGTGTATGAAACTGGTGGAATATACTGTTTATTAAAAATAATGTAAGGTTATTTAGGAATCAGACACCATTTATATCACTTGCATTTTTGTTATTATTTATTTATTTTTCTTTTACTTTCTGTTTTTTAAAAGGACTGTTTTATTCTCCAACAATTACAATTCTTCAAACCATCATCGAACTTAATGGGGATCCTTAGGTATCAAATTTTAATTTCGTTTTGGAATTATTAACTCCCGGTTCCCATTTTCGATTCCTTCTAATGCTAATGATTACATAGTCGGTTATTCATGGAGCATTGATCTTTGCTTTAGGGGACCCTCCGTCAGCATACTCAGCCTCTGAAGTGGGAACATTCAATTGGAGAAAAAACATGAGAGTGATTCCTGCCAAATTTCCCCCTTGCACAACTTTTTGCCTAGAAAGAGTACATCCTTACCAAGAACTGAACCCAAGACCCATTATGTTACAAAGTTCTATTTCAAATTGTTCCATAAACTCGACATTGAAATATAGAACTCCATTTTTCTATTTCAAAAACTATGTTGAGGACCTTCCAAACGCCCTAAATAAAATTCAAATCGTCCTAGAAATATCAACTTACAGCTTCCACGTTGGCAGTTTGTAAAGTATTTATCAGAGCAGTCAAAATAAAAATTATTGTCTTAGTTCATTAAAGTACTTTCTTTGTGCCCTCTATTCTGCTGCACCACTGTTCTTAATAATGATAAAATTAGAATATTTGTAGAAGCGTTTATTATTCATTTGAACTATACAATTTTAAACTGATTATTCAGTCAAGTTCTCAATTTTTCTAACAAAGGGAAAGTGGCGGTGTTCGAAGTTACACTAAACTTATAACTCTAATTGGATTCTTCAGTGTTCTTTTTAACGGCAGAAATTAGAGTCAGAATCCATTTGACTTGCTAATCCAATACTACACTGTTACAGTCTATAGCTTTATTTAATAATTAACCAATTAGAATCTAAAATGGTTAAATTTAATTATGTTTTATATACGTATATAATGGAATTTTTAAACTAATGGCACAGCAACATATTTTAAATGAACTACCCCTAAGTAGCATATTAAGTTCTTTTTTAAAAAGTTTCTAAAAGCCTTCAGAGGATTATATTTTTTTCGGACAACATCAGGAAGGAAATCTGGTTAAGAAACTAGTAAGGGATAAATAATAAGGCGTATATAAAAAAAAAAAATGACCGTTTTATCAATTTAGAGTTAAAAAGTGAATATCTTGATTCTATTTATTACGTACCAATACTTAATAATCCCTTTATAGAGCATTCTCTAAGCTTGTTTACTAACACTGGACTTCTTCAAAAAAAGCCTCAATTCAGTTATTTATTTTAAAGAAGAAACATGACAGTGTCCTACGAAATTCTCGTATTTTTAAGAGATTACTGGAAAAAAAATTTCACAGCCGCTGAAGCAACTTGTAAAATTATTAAATATGAAAGGGAAGGTGTCTTTGGAGAGCACACTGCGAGGCGTTGGTTTGGAAAATTTAGAAGAGGAGATACGACGTTGAAAAGGAAGAAGGGCTCCGGGCGGCCATTAATGGGTATCGATGAGGTTCTGAAGGAAGCTGTTGAGTCAAATCCGCCCACAAGTACTCGCGAACTTGCCAGGGAGTGTGGTGTGTTGAAAGATACTGTTACTCGCCATCTTCTCTTCATGGGGAAGGTGAAAAAGACCTGTAGACTGGTCCCTCACGAACTTACTCCTCAACAAAGAGCAGAAAAGTTTACAGAACTTGATAGGTTTGAACTCCTGCCTCATCCACCATATAGTCCAGACCTCGCACCTTAGGATTACTACTTGTTTCGATCCATGGCCCATTTTCTTCAAAGGAAAAAATTTGATAATTTTGCGGAAGTTAAAAATGCTGTCCAATAGTTCTTTGACAGCCATCCCGAGGAATAGTATCAGCGTGGCATCGAGAAATTGGCTAGCTGATGGGTAATGAGGGTAGATAACAATGGGCTATACTTAAAGTATTAATTGTATTTTATATCAAAGAAATAATAATACAAATATTTGTTTATGAAACAGTCATTTTTTTTTTTATATACAACATTATCTATCATTCGATCTACTCAGATCAGCAACATATGAGACATGATGGCTACATAACATTGGATCGCTGGCTTTTATATTTAAGTTATGTCTCAAATATTTATTTATTATTTATGAATATATTTTTTAGAGTTATTGAAGTAGAATATTCAATAAAAAAAATAATATATATGATACCTGATACTTTTGTGATTTAGTTGCTTAAACATTGATCAGCAATCAGTCCAACAAACCATGGCATGAAAGGCACGTGGAAGAATAGCACTATATAACTACTCTTTCCGAACTTATTTTAGGTATCTCAATCATGGAAGGATCTCTTGCATTTAATTATCTATCTATATTTTGTCAAAACGTTGGATAAAACCTGTTATTATATTTTTCACTTGCTTAGTTTTGAAAAAGTAATGAAATACATAAAACCAAATTACTGTTACAAAATGACATGGTCCCATATTATCTTGAAAGCTGGAACAGTTTCTATGTTCATTTACGTCTCATCTTCATCTTCTTCCGTATTGTTCCGCTGGTGCCAAGTTATAGTGAAAACGGATCACTCGTTACGTGACATCGCAGTTGAGAAAGCAGCTCTCCTTAAACCTTGAGCACCCAACTTACAAGTTGTGGAAGATATACTTGTGCCAGGTAATATCAGTTGTATTACCATCGTTGTAGTGGTAAAATACAAATTTAAAAAAATAAATTAAAAAAATCCAATAGTGAAGCTTTCATCAAATCATTTTATCCTTGTCCTAATAAATTTTTATTTTGTTTCAGGTGAGTACTATACACTTTACATATTCGTTCTCCGGCCTGTAAAGTAAGAACATTTTATTTTTTTATTTATTTACATCTGGTTTTATATTTCGCTATAGTTTTAATGTTCAAAAGCAGAATGGTTTTGCTGGAAGAACTTATAAATTATACAGATCTTATTTATATTATAAAAAAATTCCATATCAATCGATAAAATTATATCAAAACTAGTATCCCCTGCCGCGGCTTCCCCCGCTCACATATGTAACGAATTTATAGAATAGAATAGAATAGAAAGAAAACTTTATTCAGGGACAAAGTCCTTTAAGAATAACATAAAATAACATAAAGTAAGATCTTAACTGGCCGAGATGCTTATAATTATAAGTAGGATTATAAGCAGTAATTGAAGTTTTATTTGTTTATCGAAAGTAATCCAGAAAGACAGTGACCATTATCAAACTTTCACGGATAAGGGACTGCATTATCACTGCTAATAACTGATATAATTTTAACGTAATTATTTATTTTAAAACAATTTATCATAGTTTAACAGCCGTAGTTGAAGAAATATTAGACTTTTGGAACCACATGTAATAATAATCATATTATTATTAACCTTCATATGTGAAACTATCTCACATGCTCATTCCATACATTGTTAGTATATTCTAATTAAGTTCAATAAAGCCTTATTTCAGAAGGTATTCTTATTACAATTTATTGAACTTAATTAACTGAAAACTAATGGATCGCTTGCTGACACCGGAACGCTTGGACCTAGACCCTAACTCAAAGGAAGCTCCTCAGAAATTTAATCATTGGTTGAAGACATTTCAAAATTTTGTGCTCGCATCAAAAGCCACAGAAACCGAACATCTGAAGTTATTAGTCTATTTCGTGTCTTATTCGGTGTATCAATATATTAGTAACAGTACCACGTACGCCGCGGCTGTAGAAACACTCACGAAACTTTATATTAAGCCTGTGAATGTAATCTATGCGAGACACACCGACTAGCCACTCGAGATCAGCGACCTGGTGAGTCTATAGATTGCTATTTAGAAGAGCTAAATCTTCTAAGCAAAGATTGCGAATTCAAAGCCGTAACCGCCGAAGAGAACAGAAACGATTATGTTCGTGATTCATTTATTCGAGGGATTAATTCATCAGATATTCGGCAACGTCTCCTCGAAAAATCGACTCTAACGTTAATAGACGCTTACGAACAAGCTCGCTCGCTAGAACTAGCTCAACAACAATCGGAGTCTTATTTCCCATCGTCGAATTTAAATGCACTGGAGACAAGGTCCGGCTCAAAACTATACCAACAAAGTGAGCAGTGCGACTCTTCTGAATCGTCTACATCTAGCGCTCCCGAGGCAATCTGTGCCATAAACCAGAAATGTTTCTTTTGTGGTAAAAAGAGGCACCCAAGATCCAAATGTCCTGCTAAAGATGCGATCTGCAAGGGCTGCAAAAAAAAGGGGCATTTTCTAAAGGTTTGCAGGTCTTCTCCAAGCGCTAAGAGTGGTAGCAAGGTAACTGATCACAAAGCTCAAACAACTGCTATATATTCAATCACTTCTTCTACCTCTCCCCATCCGTCGAATTTGTCTAAAGCTATCGTGCATGCGACAGTTAATGGTAGAAAATCCAAGCTTTAATTGACACTGGAAGTACGGGGAGTTTCATCAGTGAACGCTTGGTCGGCTGTCTGAAGTTGTCTGTAATGCCTTATACTGGCGAAGTACTCATGGCTTCCACATCTCTAACATCTCCGATTCGTGGACGGTGCGTTGTCGATCTCGAAATTCCCGGGCATAAATACAACAGAGTTTCACTCGATATTCTATCGGGCCTGTGTTCCGACGTCATCATTGGACACAACCTCTTACGTCATCATTCATCTATAGAACTATCGTTCAGAGGAAGTAGAGCTCCGCTAATTATATGTGGCGTTGCAGCAGCTAAAATAGAACCAGTCTCTTTATTTTCTAATCTTACACCCGACTGCAAACCGATCGCCATCAAATCCCGTAAACATTCATCCTCGGACTCCGAGTTCATTGCGAAAGAAATCGAACGTTTGCCGAAAGAAATCGAACGTTATGTGAAAAATGAAATGATATGCATATGAAGATATATGTCATATGAAGATATATGCTATAAAAGGATACTACCCGTGCGAGCCCAAGTGTTGGGAACTTTTTTAAATAACGAGAATAGAAACCATTGAGGTGAATGTGCATCGTTAAGATCCTGAACGTTTGAATCCGGAAAGACAGTGACCATTATCAAACTTTCACGAATAAGGGACTGCATTATCACTGCAAACCAAGGTTCCACAAGCCACCGCCCCCTTTGAAAGGCTAAATGTAACCGCCGTTTGTCTTCCCTTGTCTGGATGTACTGATATAATTTTTCTAATATAATCGCAAACTATAAATGGTATTCGAATTATTTATTTTAAAACAATTTATGATAGTTTAACAGCCGTAAACCGTTCTATCTCAGAAGAAATATTAGACTTTTGGAACCACATACCCATAAGATTTGCATTTTGGGTGATAAACTAAAAAACAATAGAAATTTATTTTTGTTAAATGGCCCGTTGAACTCCTCGACTTTTTTTAAATTTCTTAATAAGAACTACAAGGACCCGTTGCTTGCCCCGTAAATATGAAGATTACGATCTTATTGACTTGGTGTTTTCTGTAATTTGCCAACTTAATTATCGTTTAACCGCCCTTCAATAATTTTAATAGTTCAATAATAACGTTATAAATAGCCATTTTAATATTTTAATTTCTAGTCCCATGCATATAAATATAGACCCTTGAATAATTGTATAAGCTCTATTCTATTAGTGATCCTGATAGCCAGAGTTAAATCCAATCTCTAGATGCTTTGTCACGCTCAATTCTTAGAAAGTTGCTTATCGTTTATATTCAGCCTGTTTTTCGACATGTGGTTTGGAAAAGGAGGAGTAATTTTTAGTTTTATTGGTTGCAATCTTTCTTTAGAAATTTAATAGCGTTCATTGAATCTATGTAACCATATAGCCATATAGATACGAATAAAAAGACAAATGTTTGCTTTTTGGAGACCCATAACCCAAAATTCCAGTTATTTCCTTATTTCCAGTTATTGACAAGTGCCAAAGATATATCATTTTAACTAATATTATGTAGATAATTGAACTTTTTTAAATTCATTGTCAGTGATCAATTATTAATTATCAGAACCGGTAATTTCCATGTTTGAATTCCCTCTGAAATGTATCTCGGATTACAGATTCTGTTGCTGTGTTGTTACTGGATGTATGGTGGAAATAGAGTATACATAATTCCTCCCAATCCTGTTCCCAGTTCCAATCCGGTGCGCTAGGCTGCAGACTCGACTATTTCGGTGGCTAATTATTATTCAAATTTCATTAGCTGATCACCATTGGTTGTTGCCGGCTGAGCAGTCACCGGTTACATATGTCTATTGTCAGCTAACATATCAACTGAACGAGCAATGCAACAAACTTAAGAATGGAAATTTGTAATTATTGCACCATTAAACTTTAGTTAAGTAAACTACTGCTGTCATGGAACTTTGGCATATCGATATTTATTTGACAGCTGGAAATAAAGATTTCAAAATATATTTTACAAGTTATTCCTTGTTTCAAACTCGTAACTTTGCCGAGCGTATTTAATTATTCATGATTTTAGGTATTGAACTCCTGTCCTTTTCTACTCGTATGACGTCAACTGGCACTCGTTCCTCTCGCAAGTGCCTCAGATATCTAGGAACGTTCTATGAGAATTCCCAAACATATAATTAGTCATTATTTCTGAACTAGATCTTCTATTTTTTAAAATTGAAAATACGTTATCATGTTGTAGTTTTTAATCTTTCAAAGAAATAACAGTATGCCTTTTTAATAAAAAATGTTTACCCTCCCTTCAAAAATGTTGAATAGGGGTCTCCTTGATTAACCTAGGAATGTTTATGTAAAAACAGGAATACATTTGTGACTGTCCATTTCATGCCTTCCATGCGACTCAGTGCACATGTTTTTGCTACTCAGTGCTTACCCGATTAATTGGTTGTCATCAGCATCATGTGATAATCATATATGAAGTATGATAGTAGTGATGTGTCGGTACTAAAATTTTAAGATTCTTCAATGCCAGCAAACACACACACACACACACACACACACACACAAAAAAAAAAAAAAAAAAAAAAAAAGATTTCCTAAATTACGATTTATATAATGTAGAAAAAAAATGATTTAATAAGTTCTGGTTTCCATTTATTTCTTTAGGAATCTCTGAAAGCCTTTAGGACAATTTACTTAGCACTGAGGATGAGAGGATACACTAATGTTCTTCTGAATGTTTTTTGAACTGTTTATTTTTGCTCGAAAATCAGTATGAGAATGTAATAACATAAATAAAATATAAAGAAAAATGATATACATGAATAACACAAAACCTCTAAGAATAACAAAAATGTGTAACACAATGGTACTATTATCTAGCTGCATTTATTATTTTAATCCTATTTCTATATTTTTCGAAGACGAATGTATATTCAAAATATAACAATTTGATGTTTGGTTTGAAGTAGCAATGCTTGTTTTTTAATTTAATTAATTTTTTTAAAGTATTTATCAGTTTCTAGGAATTGGCTTTGGATTCGGATTTTTTCCCCAAGAATTGACTTTCGGGATCGACACACCCCTAAATAATGTTTAAACAATATTCATTGCGATTGTTCATACTGCCGATCTTTTTTTATTCACACCTGATATTGGAGTAACAATAAGTGAATTTGATTATATTGTAATAATACAGGCCTTATAGGCGTGTGGGAGATTAGCAATCAACTGTACCTCCTTCTGGCATGGATTAAAAAAAGAAAAAATGTTTGAGCAAATCTCTCTCCAGTTCTCAATCATAGCAAATCTCTCTCAATCTCTCTCTTTTAAGCCTTCTGAGAGGATTTCCAGGTTTGTCAGTCATGGCCATGTCATTAATGAGTATGTTGTTATGTCCATGAAGTCTGTCGTGAAATCGTCTCTAAAGATTATGTATATGTTCCTTTACGCTGGGTACTTCTAAATCAGAGTGAAGTGTGTGGTTTGAAATGTACCAAAGTGATTTCGTGATTAGTTTACGTCAAAGTAAACAATAACTGGGGTTAACAGTTGATTTTTTAGAAGAATAAAGATTCAGTATTAATCATTTAAGGTAAATAAGCCTGTAAGGCCTCTAGTGTAATATGAGAAAACGATATGACCGGAGGAGGTAATGAAGGTGACTGAGAACTTTGCCTAGAGCCGTGAAATATGTGGCAGCCGCTCCTTGGACAATGGCTACGTGTCCCTTTGTATCCTTCGCCTTAATGAGACCCAAACTAATGCCCTGCCTTATATTAATACCTTCTTCTCATCAACATCATGAGTCTACTGTCATTATTAGGGAAGGTGTATGGTTCTCATCTGTTGAAAGATTAGTTATTTTCCTTATAATGGCCGGATAAGTAAAACATATCAAATCGACATTAACTTCAGAAAAATATAATAATCTGATAACTTTTCGAAGACAAATGTTTAAAACCTTAATGCTTTCTTGCCAACATCAACCTAACGAATCCATTATTTTCTTATCCTATCTCTACAAGCTCTCAGTGTACTGGTGTGAATATTTTCTTCCTAGATCCTACTTGATTATCATCAAAGAGTCAGAAATGATGATTGAGTCGACATCTTATGTCTTTCATCAGCCATAGGAGAGCTAAGAATTTTATTCTCTTAGGAAAGAAGGTCAGTGTGGATTACATTGGAGGCGTTGATCCTGACCGACAGCTATTCTTTTTTGTTGTTTGATCTTAGTAGATAGGAATGATACCAGATTAAAAATAATATTATTTTTCTTTATATATTCCTTTAATTAAATCGATTATGTTATGTAATTCATTTAAAAGTTTCTGGCTTGCCGTAAATTCATAGTTCCGCTAATTTAATTATTTTATTATTGTATAGTTTTCAATCTCTTAAAAAAGAAATATTTTCCTTTACTCTGCCTAAAAGAGAGTAATACTTGATAATAGAAAGTTTGTATTCGATTTTTATTTTTCGATTTCGCAAATTTTAGAGAAAAAGAAAAGTGGATTTTACTAATATAACCTCCAGAAGCGATTTGTCATTTTGTTTCACAGGAAATGCCACTGAAATCGCTTAGCGATCCATTAGTCCAGTCAATCTAGACCAAAAATTGGCAATCAGAGTAACTAAAAATAGAACAAATAAAGTCCCTCCAAGTCCCGGTTCCGCTGGGAGGAAGGGGGCTGGGGTCATGATCAGACTTGTAGCAAATTTAATAACATCAACCTAACGAATCCATTATTTTCTTATCCTATCTCTACAAGCTCTCAGTGTACTGGTGTGAATATTTTCTTCCTAGATCCTACTTGATTATCATCAAAGAGTCAGAAATGATGATTGAGTCGACATCTTATGTCTTTCATCAGCCATAGGAGAGCTAAGAATTTTATTCTCTTAGGAAAGAAGGTCAGTGTGGATTACATTGGAGGCGTTGATCCTGACCGACAGCTATTCTTTTGTTGTTTGATCTTAGTAGATAGGAATGATACTAGATTAAAAATAATATTATTTTTCTTTATATATTCCTTTAATTAAATCGATTATGTTATGTAATTGATTTAAAAGTTTCTGGCTTGCCGTAAATTCATAGTTCCGCTAATTTAATTATTTTATTATTGTATAGTTTTCAATCTCTTAAAAAAGAAATATTTTCCTTTACTCTGCCTAAAAGAGAGTAATACTTGATAATAGAAAGTTTGTATTCGATTTTTTTTTTTTTTTTCGATTTCGCAAATTTTAGAGAAAAAAGTGGATTTTACTAATATAACCTCCAGAAGCGGTTTGACATTTTGTTTCACAGGAAATGCCACTGAAATCGCTTAGCGATCCATTAGTCCAGTCAATCTAGACCAAAAATTGGCTATCAGAGTAACTAAAAATAGAACAAATAAAGTCCCTCCAAGTCCCGGTTCCGCTGGGAGGAAGGGGGCTGGGGTCATGATCAGACTTGTAGCAAATTTAATAAGCTTTAATTTTATACTGAACATTTTCAATGCAATGCACCGTTTTCGAGTTATATGCGAAAAAACCTGAAAATGGGACATTTAGAGCCCTCCCCCCTTCCCCCCAGCGGCATCGGGATCAAGAGGGACTTTATATGTTCTTGATCAGAGGACCATCCCTTACACATTCCTGAAAAAATTGGAACTAGTATTTTTAGTTACTCTGATTTTTCTATTTTGACTGCAGATGTTCATGTCCAATGTGATAAAAGTTTAGTGGTGTCTGCATCGAGCCTTTTCGGTCGCTAAACCTTTTTATTTATTTATTGGTCTCAATTTCTTGTTTTTATTTAATCATTTAACTATATCAACATTTAAACTAGACAAGCGTTCAAAGCTCCCAATTAATTAGATAATACATGCCATGGTAGTAGTTAAATCCATTTTGAAATACGGAATTGAGCTTTGTCATTCCACTAAGCCTTCCAATTATTCTCTAATCCAATCCTTACAATCCAAAACCCTTTGTAAACTCCTCAATGCTCCATATTACGTCACAAATAAACTTATCCATAACGATCTAAATGTCCGTTATATTGCTGGGTTGCCCCAAACCTGATACCTATTCATGCCTGAAAAGCTACATACCCACTCGAATCCACTAAGCTTCCTACTTGCTTCTCACGCGATTCCCCATAGCCTTCCAAAGCTTCTGAATAGGAGATCGCCTAGACACTTTCTTATGTAGGGCATTTGTTGAAGTGCTATTAATGGGTAGTTCTTTACAAGTTATTGACATGTCATTTTTATTATTTCACCGCACATTTACATATTTTAAATAAAAATTAAAAAACAAAACTTTTCTTTTTTAAGGCTTAGTCTATTTGCTTAGTTTTAAATATCAAAAATGTGTGAAATAATAAACAAAACCAAAAGTATATGGGTCATTCTATCATTTTGTCGGAATTCCTACATTGTAGTCATTTTTTTTATAAACATCTTTATAATAATCTACTAATGGTACTATGGAAAAATCTCTTCATAGAATGTAGTCTATATACAGATTTATGATCACGATAGAAATCGTGGAAAAAGTGGGACTGAGAGAATTTGATGGAAATAGAAAACCCGCACAATTCAATTAATAAAATATTTATTGCACAAAATAATTGTTAATGAGTATGAGATAAAAATTGAAAGAAAAAATTTAAAATGCTAAGACATTGTAATTTAAATTTAAACATTGAAATTGAGCATAAGATTAATATAATGAATATTATTATATTAGATTAATATAAAAAGTGAAGATGTGTATAAAAGGTCTTTTATTTTATATTGTTTCAGTATTTTATTTATTTATTTTTTTTTTTTACTGTGATTTATTTCCATCACACTAAAAGTGAGGGAAGTAGAACTTTTATTTAGATTTAAGGTTAACAAAACTACACGCATACAAAACTACACAAATAGAGCTACATGGGAAACATAAATTTAATGCAAAGAAAACAAGTATGAAACTTATCTTTTTTGAAAAATCACTATGTCAGGCGAATAAGTAAACTTACACAAACTCAGTTTTGTTGGAAGCTTCTGCTGTGTTTTGTTGCCAGCCTGAAATATAATAAAATGAATGTTGGTTATGCTTTGGCACGCTTTTCCAAAAAATGTGAGGAGAACAGATTAAGCCTATGGGACACATGAGTGACCCTCATAAGGCATTCTTATTATTGTAGTTTGTCTCAGCTAAAATTCTAAAATTCAATATATTGCAACTTACCAGTGATACTAGAAAAAAAAAGTAATTTAATAATTGCAGAAATGAAGAACTTATTCGTCTTTAACGTTACATACTTTTCTTATGGGACTCATGAGGAAAATAGATTTTGTCGTTTAGAATTCAAAGTTAACAAATCAATAGCCATGGAAAAACTACTTTATGTTGGAGATAAAGTATCTTGCAGCTACCTGTTACAAGGGTTACAAGAAATTTCATGTAGAAACCACAATCGCTCCGAGACAGAAATTTGTTTGTTTTTTTATTTCGTTTAACGTTACTTTATGCTGCTATGGCTAATCGGACGATGCTACGGTGGGAGTCCTAAATTTTGCCTATCCAGGTATAATTAGGATAGGGATCTTTAACGAGTACCTGACATCGACAAGGCTCGGGACCCCCATTTTACGTCCCTTCCGAAGGACGGCATAGCTAAGGATTTTTGACTCCCTTTAAAAAATCCTAAGGTCATGATAACCGTCGATCTTGGGTTTAGTAGGTGCTATGCTAACCAATACACCACAGGTGACCCCGAGACAGAAATTTATATGTAATGGAAGAACGACCCATATATTTAGTATATGTTTTTAAACTTAGAATCGATAAACACCTTTTGAAAATAAACCAACTAGTTTCTAAAATCATAATAAGCGTTTCAATTCACTCCGAAGAATGGCTTTTCAATGATCTTTGATTAACTACATTGTATTATTGTTTAACAATTATATCCTTGATCCTATTCACGGCTTTGATATTTACTGCATTATCCTAACATCTTTGATGTAAACAAATACAAAAACGTCATATGCACAACTGTTACCTTCTAAACTTTTACCTTCTTTCTAATCTCTACCAATTACCTTCCCTATCTAACACAAACAAGATTATTTTATATACTCTTAATTAACCCCCTATTATATCATGAAATTACCCCAATTACTATCTATTCATCTATATCTTTGTGTCCCCTCAAAGTTCGCCCTCGATCTTTTTTCTGTTATGTAAATTCATGGAAGTAATTGTGCTTTTCGTTCTTCGTATTTTTCGTATAATGCTTTGTTTCTCGCCTCATTATTGCACAGATATTATCTTTGATTTATCTATTTCGTCTGTTATAAATAATATTAATGCAGTGACACCTTTCTATAAAACTATGAATTTTCAGGGAGGGTTTTTTTTCTTAATAAATGAGTTTTTTTTTGTTTTTTTTTAATTAGTCATGCTACTACACCTAGTATTCTTCATTATACCTAGATTTTTAAATTTTTGAATTCGTTTTAATTATACTTTGAAATTTGTGCTAAGGATAATTAATTTTGTTTTATAAAGGAAAACCCAGTTTTAAACAATCCCTATTCTATTGAAAATGTTTTTGAAATAGTTTATTGGAACTAATTCATTAAACTTAAATTATAAATCTTTTCGTTTAATAACTTTGTTTATAGAAATTCCTAATACGTTTGAAAAACATCTCGAATAGAAGTTCATAAAATGAGTATTTTAAAAAAGCTTATAAAAGGATAGTGGTATTAAGTGAAAACGATCCTGATCTTTAAAGTTCAGTTAAACATGTTTTTGGAATAATCTGTTTAATCAGGAATTTAGGAAATGTAATAAAATCAGCAGATCTTTTAATTGAGGTATAATTCCAAAACCAGATAAATCGAAGATCCAGATTTTTTTTTTTAATAGTTTTTCTACAAGATTATCAAAGTGAAAAGGTTTTCTCACAAAAGTAGTTAAATGACATTGAAAACGGCCACCCAAAAAGAAGATCTCTTTCTAATCCATGCAGACCAGATTTTTTGAATTCTGTTAGTATCTTTTTGACAGCACCACGAAGCTAAAAAATCTACCAAAGCGCAAAAGTATCATATCTCAGTATCATATTTATATCTTATCGCAGTATCATATTTAGTTATAAAATTTTAGTGAAAAATATTTTTTATTTTTTTATCATAACATGAACTCGCATGCATGGTTTTCAGAAAACACTCGTAGTTTTCTCTCAGTCCTTTCGGGAGTTTTTCTCGTGTTACCTGCTGATCAGACATTAGCCTGTTAGAAAAAAAGCATAGAATATTTGATCGTGAACAATGGCTTAGAAAAAGGAAAGTCATAACATATGTCGGCATTGATAGTTTATATCTTATTCTTCCTTCTTCTATAGTTACATGATATTACCGTTAAAGAATTTTCGGTAGGAAGAAATTCGAGTTTATAGTAACAGCTGTACAGATTTATTTATTGTAAAATATTGGTAAAATTAGATTATGTAGGTAATATATTAATGCATTCCTCGATAATTATAAACTTTCAGTTAAAAATACTGCAACGCTACTAGGAATTTCGAATTCCACGCTCCATCATTTGGCGCCTTAAGAAGCCAGATGTTTTCAATGAGGTCTCAATGTCGCTCAAGAAAGCCATTGAATAATTGCAGTCACGTAGTTATGCTAAAGAAGAGTGGCGGTTGGTCTGGTAAATAAGTTTGAGCTGAGTGGGCCCTGTTTGAAGAAATACATTCCTGCACTCAACTATTTCACTATAAAACAGAGTTATTAACATTTTAATATATGTTTATTTAGTTTACAATGCTTGATAATATAATTCTAAATATTTTTTTCCTCCATTGAAAGAGAAAAATAATAATTAAATTATTATTTTCATTTTTCAACTTTTTGCACGTACCATAGAATGATTATATAACGTATATAATATTATATTATACACGTTTATATGTTGTTGTTTTTTTTAATAAATTGAATTGACATTTGTTTAAATAATGAAAAATAAACTATTGTACTCAATATAATTATTTTTATTGTTGAAAAACAATAATATCTATACAACTATTTAAAATGACAAGCAATTTTTTTATTGTGATCACTAACTGCAAAAACTACAGAACCAATCTGCACTAATTTTAACTGCATCGCCTTCATAGTCCAAGGAAGGTTAAACAATGATCAAATTTAAAGATTTTTAATTAATTTGTCATAAAAAAGAGAAGAGAGGAAAGCTGTGGGCATGCTGAATTCTCTTCTCTGGAGTAGCAACATAATTGAAAGAACAAAGAAACTAATGTATAGCGCATTAGTCCAAAGTGTAATGTTATACGCCTCTGAGACTTGGACCCTTAACAGGGCACAGGAAGAAAGACTACTGTCGGTGGAAATGGATTTCTGGAGGAGAGCTGCAAGGATATCGAGAGTGGAACGCATTAGGAACAGTGATATAAGGGAGAGGATGAATGTGAGAGGGAGTGTGTTGGAGGTGATCGAGGAGAGAAGATTGAGGTGGTATGGCCATGTAAGAAGGATGAACAAGGAACGGATCCCGAAAATGTTAATGGAATGGGAGGCCGAGGGAAGGAGAAGGAGAGGAAGAACTCGTACAAAAAGTAAAGTAGAGCATGGCTGGACACGGGTTGAGGGAGTAAGATGCAGCCGATAGGGAAGAATGGAGGAGGGCGTTGGACGAGGAGTTTGGGTGAAGAAACCTTCTTATGTGAAGAAACTCTTTAAAAAAATAAATAAATAAATAAAAAATAAAAAAGAGATAAAGAAGTGGTGCGCAGTAAAGATTGATTACCGACCGGTAGTTGGCGAACGCCAAGGTACGATGTTATATAGAGCTAAATATTTATGATAAAATTTACTTATTTTCAATGAAATGTTATTAAAATAGCTGTAAATATATGGTGCGACTTGTGGATTCCAGTACAGTTTAAAAATCGACCGATTTGTGGCTAGCGTCATTCTGCTACAGAGTTTGTAGTAATGGTAAATCTGTTTAACAAAACGATACGAAATTTAAATACAACATACGAGATAGTTCTTGGAAGACTTAGAATAATTTATTTTACTGTAATAATAATTTAAATGTACAGTCTTGTGTGGCATTAACGAGGCCTGCCAATCTGCCATATACTTTTAAGGTTAGCTATTAAAATTCAACCATACGAAATCGATAAAATAGTTTCTGCCAAATTAAAACTTATTGCCAATTCAAAATGTCGTTCCCGTTGTGTGTAAAAATATGATTCATAGGCCCCGCGGATAATTTAATTTGTTCTCTTCTAGCATAAATAACGGGCAAATGTTTAAAAAAAATTTCCTCAAATAAGTTAGTGGGCGGCATAACTTTTATTTCGCTCGAAATTTCAGAAAACTTAATCCGCGATTCCAAATGGTTCTAAAGCCGATACAAGAAGAAAAAAAAACTTGTTTAAAGTGTTCACGTTTTTAGAACAACTTAAATAAAAAAAAAAAAAAAATATATATATATATATATATATATATATATATATATATATATATATATATATATATATATATGTTTAGTAAGGTTCTTGAGGTTCAGTCATAAAATAAAAAAACAACTATTTTGGCGACGTTTCGAGACTATATTGTTCTCATAATCATGCCAATGTTACTGGTGGATATGAATAGACTTTATTCATATCCATCAGTAACATCCATTAGTCTATTCATATCCACCAGTAACATTGGCATGATTATGAGAACAATATAGTCTCGAAACGTCGCCAAAATAGTTGTTTTTTTATTTTATGACTGAACCTCATAAACCTTACTAAACGTTTATTAGTATCAGTCTAGAAATTTATACATATATATATATATATATATATATATATATATATATATATATATATATGAGAGTTAATCTTGCGGAAGAATTCTGAATTTCCAATTAATTTGCTAAAAATTGAAAATGAAAGGAAAGATGTAACTGTAAATGAAGAAGTAAGTAAGATACTGAATATGGTCAACGATTTAATTTTTTTAAATTTATTCACATATTTCAGATTTATTTAATAGACTGTGCCATTGATTGTGCAGAGCTATGATTCTATCAACAAATATTATTGCAAAAAATATATATTAAAAACAAATACCTCAATTAGTTCAAATTAAGTTATTTTACTTATGAGAGCGGGCGAAGCCGTGAAGGGGGGGGGGGACTCTAGTATTCTATATTATGGTTCTTCAAAAAGTTTGTATCCCCTCTCCCCTTCCTTAGCATCATTCATTCAAAAATTATAATTTACTTTTAATTACAATAAATTAATTTTCCGCATTCAATCAACTTACTGTTTTTAACTCAATATTCAAAGTATATAAGTTTGCCTTCAAACAAGGATGATAAAAATAAATATAAATGTAGCAATTCATGATTTGTAAAAGCAGACAAACTTAAAGATAACGTTTCATGATTAAACGGTCTCAATTACGCCGATGATAAAATTTTAAACTAATTTTCCCTCTTAAATTTTACGTGCCTTATTTATAACTTTTTTTGGCACATTTGCTTTACATGGTAATTGCCTCTTTGCTTTTAGGTACTACATGGTCAAATATTTTGTTTTTTGTTATTTTAATTGATAAGGTTCTGATTCTTATAATTAGTCATAAATTTTAAAAATATATTATTTTTTTCTAATTAAGACAGTTTTATGAATTGCAGTTATTATTTTAAGCGCCATATTATATTTATTATATACTATTATTTAATGAGTTTTGCGATACCAGTTACCCCAATGAATAAGTGGTTAAGTCCGATTCCCTTTCTTTTGAGATCACGACTATACAAATTCGATTGAGCTTCACGAACCAGACTTATTTAAAAAAAACTATTTTATATTTGTATAACATCTAGATGTCTCTATAAATATATCGAATATTTTTCATATTTATTGTTCTCAAAGCTCAATCGAATTTTGAAAGTCGGGCCCTGAACAGTGGGAATTTGACATAGCCACATATTCACGAGGGTAATAAATTTATATTTGTATTTGAACGAAGGGAATTAACAGTTATCTTTAACTTGGTTCTTCTCTCATAAATAACCTTTGAAATCTTTCGGAGAAACATCCTTTTAAGGAATATTTCTATTTTTTTTCTTGCTGTAATAGCGATTCATCGCTAGACTATTATTTCTTTGGGAAAATGATTCCATATCTAAAAGCCGAAGCACGTGAAGGGTAAAACAGAAGAAAACTTCTTTTTAGATCCGTGGCATCGGAACAATTTAACGAGGTCTTTATCCTTTCCCCCATCTCTGAGGGGAGCTTCTAGTTTTATTCAGCTAAGTTTTTATCAACTTTTAGTTTCTGGGAATCATGTCTTTGAAAGGATAAGTGATATCAACTTTTACACGATTTTTTTTAAACTTTTATTTCTTTTTTTTTAAATTTAGTAGGTGATGGTTGCCAAATATAAGTGAAATTCACTCTAACTGCTGTCACTTCATTCCCTCATATTTCATTGAGATTAAAAAGTTGATCCAATTTTCTACACCATCTCTTCATCAATCTTCGCCTCTTCCCTCACGTTGACACTCACCATCCAAACTGTTATATTTGTTCTACAGGCTACTATTTCATCCGAATCTCAACATGATCAAGCCATTTCCAAAAGATCTTTATAAACGAGGTGGAGCTTAGTTCATTGGTTTCTAAATTGTTCATAAAATTATCCATATTCTTATAAAGTATTTACTTTTATTTTAATTACTCGATCTCTTATGTTCTTTTTTAACTCTATTTTACCTCGGCATATCTCTTCATCCTATATTCTTTTCTCGGCATATTACTTCATCCTATATTCGTTTCATGTACTAGGACCCCCTATCAAGGCTGCGCCCGCTCTCATAGTAAAGAAAATTGATAATTTTAAGTATTTGAAGTTTTATCGATATAAATCTTGAACTGTAGCATGCGATTGAGAATTATTCCTTTAATGATATTTCCACACATAGCTGTAATTTTTAACCTGGCGCTATAGCTCTGATTAGGTAGTTGAAGAAAAATTTTTAATTTTAATGTATGAGTCAACAGTCCAAATGGACTGAGACGGCTTAAAAACTATTGAGGATAATGTACTGCATTATCAGATATATTGTAACTTATAATCCGATCAATAGAAAGATGATCTCGACTGTAATCTGTTATTACTAATATTAACTAATATGACTAATATATAATAACTAATCGTATTATTGTAATTATACTGTTATTATTGCAAAGATAGAACAAATTAAATTATCCGCAAGGCCCAAAGCAAAGGATCGATATTTTGATTTGGCAATCATTTTTGATCAGGCACTAAAAGTATATGACTGTGTGGCAAGCCTCGTTTCTGCCAGTCAACACTGTGAATCTAAATTATTATTATAGTAAATTTTATTATTGTAAACCTTTCTATCGTTTTGAAGATGATATAGTTAAAATCTGATAAAGATTTGCTCAATAGTTTTACCTTTATAACCTCTCATGTAGAATGGCGTGCGCCATCTATTGGTCAGGTCTCAAACTTTACTGTTACCTTCATATTATCGCTTTTTTACTAACAATTTAATTGAATATTAGTATATTTTATTATTGCTAAACCTTCCTTAAACTATGATGATGGTGTTCAAATTTGGTACAGGTTGTTTCAGGAGTTTTCGTGCTTAGTAATCACAAACTAACATGGGTTTGTCCTTTTATATAATGGTATAGATCAATATATTATAAAAAGAAAAGGAAAATCAAAATGAAAAGAAAATAGGATGAAGTAATACATTAACAAATTATGCCTTATTCTTGTTTAATTATTTTTTCTAATTACTTGTCAACTTTTTGTTACGTTTATTTTCCTTTACACTGATTATTTCCGTGTGTTTGTTCTTTAATATATATTGTTGTTTTATTACTCATATTTAATTATTTTATTAATTAAATAAATTAATATTTTATTAATATTATTAATATTTAACTATTTATTTTATTTTATGAACATTGCATACTTTGTTTTACTATCGACTTCTTTTTCCTTTTCCTTTATTTATTTTTATCTCCAATTTATTTACTTTTGTAGCCATGACGATGACCATAAATGAATGCTATGGCCGAAACCTTGGCATGATAAATTAATGTTATGTTATTTTTAACAAATCTTTTTTTTTTTTTTATTCATCTGACTGAACCCTCTAAATCTATAAGACATTTAACTACTTCAGAAATATAGGAATTCATTTGATAGTTGTTCGCTCCCCAGAGGGCGCTTTTTTTTCTCTTTTACCATAATCTCAGTCTTCCTCTCGTTGATGTTAGAGCGATGTTATTCTTGATGTTATTCTTCAACATCTTGTATCAAATTTTATGCTTTTAAGGGAACGCGAAATAATGTTACATGTGCTAGAACTTCAGTCATATTTCTAATCATTGCCATTTTCCTGTCAGGTGGAGCTCTATTGACGATTACTTGTAGGAAAATTCAAGTGCCTGGAAATAATAATAATACTCATAACTTCTAGAAATGAGGGGAAGAATAACAGTTGGTAATAAGTGCTTGGTCTTCAGAGAAATATTAAATAATAAAGACTTCCTAAAATCCATAAACTAAGGGACTGCACATGGCAGTTCTTAGGCCAGTTGTACTGTATGGTCGCATATCCAGTGAAGAATAAAGGCGTTTAAATAGATAGGTAAAAAAAATAGGAGGAGGGTATATGGCTTTACTAAAGACGGAGATATATGGAGGATAAGGAGTAACCATGAGTCGAGCAACGACGAATAAGATGGCTAGGCCGTATTCAAAGAATGAGCTCCTATGTAATGCCAAAAATCATGATGAATGGACTTCTTAAAGCAGAGAAGACCGAAAAGGGTATGGGGAGATGTTGAAGCGGATCTGAAGAACCTGAGAAACAGGCTGAGAGCGGCTGGAAAACCGAAAAAAATTATGGAGGATCGTGGATTAGGCCGGGATTCTATATGGACTATAGCGTCATATTTGCAGTTGTTGTTTGACTGGATATTTAGCTAACCCACAAAAAAAAAAAAAAAAAAAAAAAAAAAAAAAAAAAAAAAAAAAAAAAAATAAAAAAAAAAAAAAAAATAAATAAAAAAAAAAAATAAATAAAATAAACGCCGCTTCATTTCTTTTAACTTTAACCCTTCTGCGTAAATTTCTTTGAATAAAAATTAAAGATGTTATCATCAAATGAAAAAATTGAAGTAGAAATTCCTATGGATTTCCCAGAAGCAGTCCCAAGTCGCTAGTGCTAAGCACGCTTCGAGCAAACTCGGCAAAAAGTAATAAAAACGCCGTAAGGAGTTGTGCCAGGGACTAATTAAAAGTGTCAGGGTTATTACCGACGAAGGAGTCATTAAAACGCGCCCTTTTTAATTATAGGCTACCGATGGAAAGGGCTGAGCTTCGGGGAATCTTGCCGCCGCGTCTCTCTGATGTTTGCTGCGAATTTTTACTTATCTTTTGTAGCTTTTGTAAGGTTTAAAAAAAAAAAAAGTTTATTCAACATCCATTTGCTTAATTCACCATTCACAGCGGTACAATAGCCCTCCTCCCGCTCCCAGTAATGTTTAGGTTAAAAATGCCATCTACAATCTATAATATTCTGGAAGGTTCATTTCGAAATTTCGGCCACATTCAGGTTTAAAATAAAAAAAAAAAATTAAATAAAGGAATAGGGTCTTTCTACTTATTAGAAGTCTTTGTATTTGTCTTACCAATTCGTACCATTGCACGTTATTTATGTGAGAATACATAATTTTCAAACTAAAAAGAGCTCGCCATTTTGAATAAAAAAAATTGTAGAATTAGGGTGCTAGTTGCTCAGAGATTGAAAATTAAGCTCTTTTTTTTCAAACTAAAGGCAGTTTCATCATCGAAATCATCATTCAGAATTCATTCTTTTTCTAGTGAAAAATAACGAATTTAAAACTGGTACATTGGGAAACTTATATACTTGATAAGTCATCAATTTTGTTGAAGTTTTCATGACCACCTAAATTAAATTTTATGATTAACATTTAAATTTTTTATCAATATACAAAGTGTAGAATCCCAAAATCTTCTTCTTTTTATTTATTTTTATTTTATATTTTTTTTATTTATTTATTTTTTTTTGGTTTAGAAAACTTTTTATTTGCAGATAGTCCAGTAGAAAAACTGCTCAATAAAAATAAAAAATAAAAAAATCTGCAAATTGGATGGTTTTGGAATTCCACGCCTTATATCTTTAATTATCTTTTCTAGATATGAATATTTTATATATTTTCTATTTGAAATCTAGGGAATGATACTACAACCTTATTGTAGTCTGTGAGTGAGAAAGGGAGAGAACGATTTGAATATTTCGTTTTACAAGTTTTTTTTTAAATATTTGAGAAAATATCCTATTTTTTTAAACGTACATATATAAAAAATGCTATCTGCTCAATATGAATAATAGTAAAAAATGTCTTCTAAATATTGTACCTTAAAAAATGGTTTATCTAGTTTAGATAACCTTTCTTAATTGCTCTGTATTTAGACTTCAGTACAGAAAGAACTGTTTGAATCCCAATAGACCAAAAATATAGTTATATTACTAAAATGTGACCGATATTTTAAAATTACCACTATATTCCTTTGAGGAACTCTTTAATGGCTTTTCGAGTGTTTTATACGGTGTATTTCTTGTCTTAAGAAAATAATTAACTACAATTTCAGTTTCATCTAAGTCAAGAGAGTTCTTGTTCCTGTTAATGTCTAAACTATGCATAAGCATGTTCGTAAGATGGCTGATGAATTATTTTGAGACATATCTGTATTTCGTCACCCCAGAATATGGTTGCTTGTTAATTTACTAATTTCAACCCGGATGTTATTCAGAGAAGTTCATTCAAGGAATCCTTTATATATTCTATTTTTTAAAAATTAAATAAATTAATAAAGTATGTATAAATATTATTAATTTATTCTCACCAATCTGCTCGTTAATGTGCACTATAATTATTATTATATTACTTTACATTATGATGAACAGCCAAATGGCTCTGGATCAAAGATATTATTATTTGATAGATTATTATTTCTTGACTTACGCGTGATAAGGCACGATATTGACAAGGTAAAAAAAAGACTCACATAAGTAGCACGAAAGCTACGGTTCTTTGTTTTTGAAAGCCATAAACTTTTGAAATGTCAGGGAAAATTATTGAGGATTAACGGGAAACTAATTTTTGGATATTTTGGGGTCTTTGGGTATATATAAAAGAACGATCACTAATTAAGACAGTGGTGGCCTAACGAATTTGGCTTTGTCTATTTGATTTTTATTTCGTAGTGGGACCAAATAATAAGGTTCAAATTTATTTGGTTACCTTTGACTTGTTGATAGTAACTCGTCGTTTCCGGCCTTGGAGAAACGTTCTCTTGTTTAAGGACATTAAAACTATCCAAATTCACAGCTTATCAGGCATCAATGTTTTTGGTGATTAGTTTAATTACTGCTTTAGTGAGTTCCATTGACAAGATTTTAGATTGGAGGATTATTTTTCACTTCTGTTCGAAAGTTTTTACTCGAAGTTTAGTCTGGGATGGTAAACATTCATCATCGGTTCTTAGGAGGCGAAACGAAACAGCTTCTAAAAGATATCATTTGTTACCTTAAGTAGGCTGAGTATATGGAGATGATACATTACATTTATTGGTTAGGTAGATGTGAAGTCCTTTAGCTTTTCTTTATCACTGGTATGAACAACCATTGTTATGTTCCTAACATCAAGCCTTGTATGTTGTATGATATGGGAATAAAAAAAACCAACCAACTATAGGGAAATCCTAAGGACTGCCCATCTACCTGACCAATAAATGTGTAACGTATCTTCACACTCGTATGCTCTTTATCCTGATAATGAATGTACATTATTCTTCGAAAAAAAAAAAAGTGCCTTTAAGTGGCAAATAATTCATCAACGTGGCGACTCAAGAGTTTAGATTTAAAAAAATTAGATACGAATTGGATTTAATATTTATCAGAGATACAGATCTTAATTCCGTATCTCTATACAAGCTTAATAATAAGTCACGAAGACGAACTATTTATAATCAGCTGGAGAGTTTGAGTAAATGTATATTAAGCTGTTTATGCGGATTTCATTTTAGTCGCCCACGTTTAGCTTAAAAAGTGGAATAAACGTGAAGTGTAGAAAGAAGTAATTTGCATTGTGGAGATTGAAGACGGAATGAATACGGTGGTAGGATGGATCATCAAAGTTCAAGTTAAGTTGAATGTCTTCATCTTGATGAGTTTTTTTTTTAAATTAAATTTTAAAGTAGTGTTATGTTTGTTTATTTCGTTTAACGTCACTTTATGCTGCTTAGGCTAATCGGACGATGCTACGGTGGGAGTCCCAAATTTTGCCTATCCAGGTATAATTAGGATAGGGATCTTTAACGAGTACCTGACATCGCACAGGCTCGGGACCCCCATTTTACGTCCCTTCCGAAGGACGGCATACCTAAGGATTTTTTACTCCCTTTAAAAAATCCTAAGGTCATCTGCCGGGCTGCGAACCCGCGATCTTGGGTTTAGTAGGTTGCTATTCTAACCACCACACCACAGGTGACCCCGTAAAGTAGTATTCTTATTTTGAGTTTTCCATATTAACCACTTAAAATCTCTGATGTGTAGTCCTGTATATGGAATCTGCTCATCAGCGGTTTATTTTAAATGAATACTAAAGACCGTTACTTTTATTTTTTTATTACTTACGAATATTATAATTACCTTATAGAATAAAGATGGATAAAAGAAAAAGAAAAAATGTATAAAATGTTCTATTACAGTAGAATTGTTGGGAAACGTGCCAAGAATTAGACCTAAATTTTGTTTTTGATAAAAAAAAAAAAAAAAATAAGATAAAATATATGTAAATTTACTTTATAATGTTAAGCATTTTCATTGAACTTTTCCACAGTGCAAATAAGTTCTTATTAAAAGTATTATTAAAAAACCTTGCTCTCTTTCTTTGAAATAAAGTAACCAAAATTGGACCCCTTTTAAAGGAAATAACAATGAAAAAAAATTATAAAAAGGCAATTATACCAGATTACTTTCAAGTTTTAGGAAAAGTATAATAAAACCAATCCATAGCAAGACAATAGTAAATGAAACCACCTCTTCTTTAAGATCTTCACCAACTCTGTCGGTCTACTAATTTATAGATTTATTTATCATCAACTTGTTGTCTTTTATAATCATTTAATGGGTATACATAAAATATTAAGAAAGATTTCGATAGATTAAGGCTACTGAAGTATGTCCCAGCTACTAAACACATTATTACAGTGGTTTAACTTACCTTTTGACAACGTATATTGTTAGAAAGTCCTATCTGCGGATTATAAAAAAAAAAAAAAAAAAATCCTACTTACTACTAAGTAAAAGTTTTAGTTTGTATGAACTTGTGCATTCAACTGCTGAGTGGTACTTATTTTTTTACTTCAACAATCAACTGCTTATCCTTACAGAACCTAGAGATGGGGGAGCAAGTCCGCTTTGGGGGACTTTCTTCTATTTAATATTGGTTATGAATAATTAGTTTTATGAGATATTTTTGGATGTATAAGGCACAAGTGATGGACATAATTCTCTAGTGGAAACTGAATGTGAAGTATGTATATTTCCCCATTGTTTTCGGGTCCGTTACAGCCATTTCTAATTTAACTATCGCTGTCTCTTGTTAAAGATAACAAAAGATTTTTGTCATTATAACTGAAATCTGTGAAACAAAGAAAGATCGTTGAAAAGATGGGGGACCCCTCTTTACCCCTGGTTCTGTGTCGGCCCACTTTACCTCCCCCCTTGTTTCTCGTCCGGTCAACAAAAGGAAATGATTTTTGAAATACCTCAATTTATTTTATCAGTTATCAGAGTTAAAAATAAAAATTAAACCTGGTTTATTGATGTTGTTACTCTCTATTTTTGTTTAATAAAGAGATTTATTTGGTTTCGGTTGGTTTTAACTTCTTACTGTCGTATCCCATTGACAACTATGACGTACAGTCGTTTAAAGAAAAAAAAAAAAAAAAATAATCACATCTTGACCTTATTGGGGACTGAAACCTAGATTAATGTGTTTTGATTTTTGCTTCTATGCCGAGAATATTCTTTGGAATGAAACCCCTTTTTATCTCGCTTTGTATTCTTATTTATTTGCATTTGCCTGGTTTATGATTCTCTATCCCGCATAGAATGGTTTTTACTACAAGCATAGAATCCTGTGCATGTTAATGTATTTTGATGTTATACCCAGCACGTTCTCCATTTATATTTTTTGACAGCGATCGCCTTTTTTATAGCATCGGTTTTTCTAAATAATCCCTACAACATGAAAATCGAAGTGGGTGTAATAAAATATGTATTATTTTACAAGAAACAACGGGTAGAGAAAAGCTAAAATAAGTTGTAAGATAAATTTTTTTTTCCTTGTCTGTCTTTTTCGTGGATTTATGTGTACTTCAAATATAAATATGACATTTTAAGTCCTTTCCGCAATTCTCGGACTTTATACTTAAATAACAATCTTTAAATTATATTATGCAATATCTGAATGCCTTTTATACTTTCGACTTTATGTTTAATCTATCATTTAGTTTAGTCCCTCTTTATATATTTTCATTTTATTATTATAGATTCTATTAATTTTCTTATTGTTTGTTTTTTTTTTTTTTTTAATAATTTCAATGGCTGTTTTCCTTATTATATAGTTTTAAGTTTTTTCGTAACTGTCACTGTATTAGCGTAGTAAATCTCTCTCGAAAAAAGATGTCTTTGCAAATGGTCGCGTAGTTTTGATTTTGTATTTGTTTTTAGTGTTTTGCTGGAGTACTAAAATTCAAGTTTTCGACCGTTATACCTTCAATTTCGAATGGAAAATTTCCTTGCGTTATACCTCATTCAATTTAGAATTGAAAATTACATTGGAATTTCTAAATAATACAAGTTAAAATAAGGTTTGTAATAGTCTACAATGCTCAATGATCAACCTAATTTTTTTTATGTATTGATTTGTTTGTTTGTTTATTTCGTTTAACGTCACTTTATGCTGCTATGGCTAATCGGACGATGCTACGGTGGGAGTCCTAAATTTTGCCTATCCAGGTATAATTAGGATAGGGATCTTTAACGAGTACCTGACATCGCACAGGCTCGGGACCCCCATTTTACGTCCCTTCCGAAGGACGGCATAGCTAAGGATTTTTTACTCCCTTTAAAAAATCCTGAGGTCATCTGCCGGGCTGCGAACCCGCGATCTTGGGTTTAGTAGGTTGCTATGCTAACCACTACACCACAGGTGACCCCTATTTATTTATTTTTTTTATCATTATTACTTAAAATAACATAGTGCTTTTGCGACTTACTGTTTATTCCGTTTTATAAGTTGTTAGTTTTAGTTTATTATTTTTTTTATTCAATTTGTTGTAATTTTGATGAATACCAATATGTTCCCGAAGGAAAGGTTTATAAAATACTTGTTGGCCCCTAATTTTCGATCTTGCAAATTATTGTACATCATATGAATTTACATAATTTTTTTTTAATATAAGTAAATTTAAAAAAAAGTTCTGTGAAAAAAAAAGGTTTGGGCTTTATTCAAGATTTAAATAAAAGGATTTCCCTTATATGTTTTAATCTTGATAATGTTTAGGGAATAAAGACGAGTTAAAAATAAAATACTATGAAAAGGAACTCCTAAGTTGCCTGGGATCCAGTTTTTATTTGCTCATGTCTTTTTTTTTTTTTTTTTTTTTTACTTTGCCAAACATCTGGGCCTGGTGGTTTTGACTAGAAATATATGTGTGTGTATATATATATATATATATATATATATATATATATATATATATTTATATATATATATTTTCCGACTCTAAACTGACTGTCACTTATTGATTAGACCCCTCAATATACATAGTGGTTGTTTAGGAAAAAGAGTACCTCAAAATAGAGAGCGATAACCAAAAGGCTCCCCCTACCTTTGAAATAACGTTTTTGGAAATGATGCTTGAATTACAAATTAAACATTAAATTAAATCATCAAATTCAGTTAAATCAAAAACTTATTAAATCCACCATTCCTTAGATATACTGGATGGATTAAATCGTATTAAGTTATAAATTTAAGTTAATAGATTATAAAAAAAAAAAAAAAGAAAACTGGTTTTTATTATGTTTTTATATTGCCCGGTAAATTATAAATTAAATTTGAGTAAAGATAAATTTAAAATTTGAGAATTGACTTTGCTTAGTAACTTTAGTGCGATAGCAGGGTCACTATGATAATAATTCATTAAAAGCTAGAATTTCCTAAACGGTTTTCTCTTTTTTATCTAGCACAAAAAACAGAAATTCCTCCTGATTTTACTGATAAACTTTTAATCAAAATGACGGATTAAAGATGGTCGTAAGAAGTTCTTGACTCTGTTATAATTATTTCTAGTTTTAGAACTTGATTAATTTATGTATCATAGAAAGATGATTTAATTAATATTCAAGTATAAAAAAAACGTAAACTTGAAGCCATCGTAGTAACTTATGGCATTTATTAGTATTTGTGAAATTCACCTTGAGGACACAACCATTTTAGAAAAAAAAAAAAAAAAAAAAAAAACCTCCTACAAATACCTTTAGCATATCTACAAAAAAAAAAAATATATTATTTTTAAATATATACACTATACTCCTTCATATGGGTACAGCAAACGTTCACACATTTTTTTTTAATTACTTGTTTCATATTTGGCGCAGCAGATTTAGGACCTCTACATTTTCTGAATTTTATGAGTTTATTGATGGCTCATCCGTGATATTATCATCGTGAATACTATTGTAAGGATTGAAACATGTACTCTTTTAGAACACGGTTTTGGCAATGATAAGATGAAAACAAGTTCATAAGGTTCGAAAGTGCTTGGCGGCCATTTTTGATTCACTATTTTGATGGGAGCTTACATACTAAATAAGAGAACTTGATGAGATTATTTTATATATAAGAAGAACTAAAATCAGCTTGTTTGGAATTTTTTTTTTTTTTTTTTTTTTGTAGATATTCTAAAGGTATTTGTAGGAGGTATTTGTTTGTTTTTTTTTTTTTCTAAAATGGTTGTGTCCTCAAGGTGAATTTCACAAATACTAATAAATGCCATAAGTTACTACGATGGCTTCAAGTTTACGTTTTTATACTTGAATATTAATTAAATCATCTTTCTATGATACGTAAATTAATCAAGTTCTAAAACTAGTAATAATTATAACAGAGTCAAGAACTTCTTACGACCATCTTTAATCTGTCATTTCCATTTCCATTGAAGTCCTAAACTGGCCTGGGTGGGAAGGTCAAGATTCATTTCGTGGATCCGCAGCGCGCTGAGACCCTTGCCCCAACTAAACCTAAAATTTTTCATATTCCACTAATCCCTGTTGAACGTATCCGCCGACAAGTTTCTAAGTTGGAATCCACAAATAAGACTAAAACGACAAGAAACTGCTCGTTACAGACTACTTCAACTTTTACTTGACTCAAAGCTCCCAATTAATTACAAAAGACTCATTTACATGACTGCGATTAGACCTATTTGGACGTACGGAGTTGAGCTTTGAGGCTCCACTAAACCATCCAATTCATCTTGTATTCAATCCTTACAATCCAAAATCCTTAGAAAAATCCTGAATGCTCCTTACTTTGTCACCAATAACTTATCCATAAAGATCTTTATGTTCTAAATGTTGCTGTGTTAGCTCACACCAGATATCTCTGTTATCACACCTATCCTTTCATAGTAAGCTCTATAACCACTCTAACCCGTTAGTTTCTCAACTTGCTTCCCACTCCATTCCTAATATAATTATAATATATGTAATCTAGTATATTTTTTCCTAAGGTGAATTGATTTTTTATCTCGCACTGAGGATTACGTTTTATATATTATATATGATGTTTCGGAACCATAATTATACGATTTCTAGGTATCATGAAATCGATTATTGATTGCTTTTCCAAAGCATAATTCGAATGATAACTGAAAAAGGAAACCATTAAGCTATTGAAATAAAAAAATAATATTATTACATAATTTTGTTGCGGTTCAGACAACGTTCAAAAAATGAATAATTTTAGAAATCCTTATTTAAGAAGATATTTATTTATGGATTTTGCTCATTGCCGAGAAAAGGAAACAAAAACGAACATTTAATGAAATTAAAGATGACCATTATTTTTGCGTAAGAAAGATCACAAAAGAAAAGTATAATACAATTGTGCTACTGTGTTGCATGCATTTATTTCTTTAATGCTTCATCTTGTGCGGTTTGAAATTGTAATCCTTTTTCTTCATTTTCCGAAGGCGATTACATGTCTTCAATAATACGAAGGTTAGCTTGCAAAAGCAATGTTTGGTTTTTTAGGAGCACTACTTTAAATTCCTTACCTAGCAGCGTTCGTCTAGTTACTAGACTAAGTTACTGGTGTTATAGGAAACTTAATGCTAAATCGAAAATGTGGTCAAAATTTGGTAACTCTTTGAGTGAAGTGAAGATTGCAGCTTTAATGGCACAAACGTGGGTTACTCAAAAAATCTTAGAATTTTCATATAGGTATCTGCAACGGATTGGAATAGAAGGATGCGGGTAGCAGCATTTTTCTTCATTTTTGGCTTAGTTTCACTTTTTTTTTTCCTTTAAATTAAGAGGGAATCGCTATATATATGTATTTATGTATTATTAGATTAAACTGAAAAATCCAAGAGGAAGTTAGTACTGCCTCTTTTCCATAAACCTATAGAATTTGGACTGTATATCAGCCATTTCTCCCATTGGCAGGTATGTGTGTGGAGGTAGATCTGATTGGCGTGATCTGATTGGGCAGAGTGAATAGGAGTTCCTAAAGACCTGCTTGTTAATTGGACAAGACCCTTTCACTAGTTCGGGGCCGAGTTCTGAATGGAACCGGCGTCTCTTCTGGGTCGGTACCTTCATGCCCTCGGTATTTTTGGCAGTCAGTGTATCTATTCAGCTGTCTTAATAGCATTAATCATCAGGAGATTAGTTAATTAACACCTCTCTGATATATTTTTTGATATTGTGAAAGCATTATTTTTCATTTTTTTCTGTTCTGCTTGTACGAATATTATTGATTTATATTGGTTATATAATTATTGATGATAATAATTATAAAATCGTATTAATAATTATATTACAGAGGAGCTTAGTAGCTTCGTGGTTAAGGAACTCTTGTGCACTACTTCGAGTCCGTCTTAAGGCTGAAAATTTATTTTTATTTTTTAGCTTTGGCTCGATTCAGGGTTTAGAGACCCGAGGCCTCTCACGGGTTTTGGTGGTATTAAATTAATTATTCAGTTCAGGTTTTAAATTTTAATGTTAATTTTTCCTTATTATTTCATTTTTATAATTATTTGTTTATCGAAAATTCTAACAAAAGCTCGGATGTTTAAAAATAACATCAATATTCGCACTGCTTGCTTTATAGAGAGTCAAGGTTACTTTCTATCGTGGCTTAAATTTGATCATCTTCAACTTCGACAGCGTATTATTATACAGCATCCATGTGAAATTCTGTTCTGAACACCTACAGGTCCCTGCTAACTACTCACAATATTTTCAGTATCATTACGACCAATACTTTTATTTTATTCCATATTATCTTTTTTATTCATATGAAGAAACTTAATTAAGAAGAAATATATTAAGATTTTCTAGTTTATTACACTAACAGTAAAGTGTTGAATTGTGATTTTTCACGCCTGAATATTATTGCCTGTTTAAAATTTCTTTATAATGAGTTGCAAATTTATTTTCAAATGTTATGATTCTTTTTGTGAATTTTATTGTTCTGAGCACAACTATAAACTAGCTTCTGATATATTAAACATACTTAACTAGTAACAATTAAGGTATAGAGAATTTAAATTTATACTATTATTTGTTTAAAGTAAAATAAAATAAAATAAATTAAAACCTATACCATCTGGTCCTTTGGCTTCAGTACCCGGGTAAGGTTGTACTGACTCTTGGTAATCGGTTGTCCGAGGAGGTGATTTTGCCAGAATCCCATTCAACCACCCTGTTTCTCCCCAAATAAAATTACCCACCTTTTAGCATCTAGGTGTGCCATACGAGGGTCTTCCGACCTCTGGGACGAACTTGATTGATATATCAAAATAAATAATTATCTGCCTCAGCCGGATTGGAACCGAGGTCCCAGGTATAGTAGTTTACCCTGTGAGCTACCGTGACTCCCTATAATTTCTTAATTTGTGTTGAATTTTAGTATTGGTTTTCCTAGATTCGGAATGAATTGAGAAATTATTGTTGAATTTCGTGACCAAAAACTGTTAATTGTTGGAAATCTATTTTATATTTGTTTTAAAGGACACTAGCAGGCCGTTCTGTCCACAGTGTATTGCGTTTTTAAAGTGTTAAACGCTTACTCCCTCTCATTCAAGAATCCTTTCCTCAATAATCCAAATAATCCTTTCCTCATTCTATGCGAATAATTGTTTCCTCGTTCTAAGCGAATGATCTTTCCGTGACAGCCTCTAATGACGACATACCCATATCGCCCTTATCATAGGCTTAATTTAGTGACTGGATTTTTCTGCTGAAAATTGTGCCTCTCTCTTAGATTTCAAAGTATCTGGTAGCCTTTCGAAGTCTAAATTAAATAGGAGACAGGCTAATGCATCTCTCTGGCGAACACCATTGGTCAATGAGGGTCAAATAATCCTACGAGGACTTAGTAACGTTCCTTACATTCCGTTTAGACTTAAATGCGGGCGAGTGTAGCTCTTGTATCTTATATTTACTATACTTTATCGGCTCATTGGGATTTATATTTTAGTATGGATTCATCTTATCAATATATAGTTGTTTTTTTAATATTAAATTTTGTTCCGATCTCAGGTGCTTGAGTATAATAGACGAGCGCCCAACTCACTACACCAACGAAGCTGATAGTCTTAGGCAGGCTAATATAAGTGATAGCCAGCCCCAGCCGCTAGCAGGTTGAAACTGCCCTACCCACGCTGTGTTCAACTATCTCACCCTACACTTATAGACCACCTTCATAAATCAGTTTGTAGGAACTCACCTAGCCGGAAAACTTTATAGATTGTTGTAGTTTGTAAATACGCAATGTACACAAAGTCTTGAGCTGATACGTGAGCTAATACCACAAGAATCACTAGAGTAAACACGGAGATGCTTTAGTTAGCTGCATAGCAGTAGCGGCCATGTTCCTGAATGAATTTTTTTTTTTTTTTTTTTTTTTTTTTTTTTTTTTTTTTTTTTTTTTTTTTTTTTTTTTTTTTAAATTATTTTACACATGTATGTATTTTTATTTATATTTATACATCTTTTTTCTCTCTTATTTATTTTTTATTTAATTAATATTAAATTTTAGTATTATTTGCGATAATCATCATTAATACTATGGAGTACGAAAAATCATCGTGCTTCGACTCCGATGAAGATATGGCGTGTTCCAACTACAGTGAGTCTGACTCGAAGTTTCTTAAGGGCAGAACTTTGTCAAAAGACAAAGGAATACCGCTCTTGAGCCTCCTGGGAACTCTCCCGACAAAAAAAAAAGAAAAAAAAAGAAACAGAAAGAAAAAAAAAAAATCGAATCAACCTCCCACTCCACCACAAACTCGCAGTAAGACAGTCGTCACTGCAGACACACCTATCGAAACTGCTAACAGTTTCAGCCATTAATTAACATGCCTTCAGACATCACAGTAGCTCATCCACAAAAACCTCTAACAGATATCAAGCCACCTCCAATCTATGTTACTGGAGTAGATAACTACATTACATTTTGTCAAGATATTTCCGAATTAATAGGCCAAACCAATTTCGAATGCTTCACCAGATATCACGACATAAAAATAAATACACTGACTAAAGAACATTATAAATCACTTATAGCCCATTTAAAAACTAAAAACATTGAATTTCATTGTTATCAATTAAAAGAGGAGAAGTCCTACAGGGTAGTACTTCGTGGACTTCACCAATCAGTGCCTCCCGATGCCATTAAAAGAGACCTAGAACAGTTAGGCCATAACGTCAGGCATGTCTCCAACGTGCTCCACCGCACTGAAAAACATCCACTCCTATTGTTCTTTGTGGATCTGGAGCCAGCTGAGAACAATGTGGAAGTTTTCAACATAAAAAGACTCGTGTACTCCGTGGTCAAATTTGAAGTTCCACGAATGAAGAGAGAAATTGTTCAGTGTACCAGATGCCAAAATCTGGGTCACACGAAGACATATTGCAATCGCCAACCCAGATGTGTCAAATGTGCAGGGCCACATTTAACAGCTGCTTGCATAAAAACAAGAGATACGCCAGCCTCGTGTGTCCTCTGTGGTGAGAGCCATCCTGCTAACTATAAGGGTTGCCAGGTGTACAAATATAGGCAGAAGCAGAGAGCCACCAACTCCACTACAAATAAAAATTCTGTTCCTCAAACATCCGAAACAATAGTAGCGTCCTTCCAGAATTAACAGACCATTCCACTCAACAATAATTTTCCACCACTGCCATCAACATCAAAACCTCAACAACATCAGAATCAACAATCCATTGAATCAGCAGCTCAACTAACCGAACCCCAGCCATCAACCTCAGCAGCAGATCTTCTCAACTTCTTCCTCCAAGCATCGAATTCACGACCGTCTTACGAAGAAACCGTCGGCTACAAAATCAGGCGCCTCAAACATCCCTCCCATCCCGACCTCCCAAAATAATCAATCTTTCCTCAACAACTACCCAACAGACCCCACAACTAGTAAACCAACAGACCAACACCCCAATTCAAACTCATGAGCAAACCATACCTCAACAAAATCCTAACCAAATCCCATTCCAAGTACCATCTTCAAGACAGTTTAACCTTCCGCCTCAAAGATCAGAACCCTATCCGATTTCCTCCCAGGGTTTTGGCGATATCTCATCTATTCTTTCCTCCTTCCTCCGAGAACTCCAAGAAACGATCAGACCCTTAATTACCCTTCTCACAAGAGCACTCTCAGATATCCCGTCTATTTTTCCTCGATGATCCAAAACTCCTTGGCAGTTCTTTTATGGAATACAAATGGTTTGCTCAATCATAGAAATGAACTAGACATATTCTTACACAACAATAACATTCACGTTGCCCTTATTACCGAGACCCACTTGACGCCTACCTCCTATTTCCACATCAAAGACTACATTACTTACAGAACTGACCACCCCGACAAAACAGCCCACGGCGGTACTTGTATTCTTATCCATAGATCACTAACCCATACCCTGATTCCTTCCTTTCCAACTGACACCATTCAGTCTACCGCACTAATCCTATCCTCCCTTCCATTTAACCTTACTCTTTCAGCTGTATATTGTCCTCCAGGAAATAGCCTTTCCCAAAATATTCTACAATCCTTAATCCAATCCTTTGGGCGGCGCTTCATTGCAGGTGGAGACTACAACGCTAAACACCAGCGATGGGGCTGCAGAACATCCAATTCCCGAGGTAGTGTACTTTCCCGTGTATCATCCTTAAATAATTACCATATCCTTTCTCCTAACAATCCTACCTACTGGCCTCCATCCCTAAAAAAACGCCCAGATATTCTGGACATATTCATTACCTCTCAAATACCTGTTTCCCAAACTACAATAGATTCCTTAGATGACCTTTCCTCTGACCACAGCCCAGTTTTGCTTACCCTACATTCTACTCCTATAATCAAACCTTCTCCTCCATCCTTAATAACTGGACGCGTGGACTGGGACAAATTCCATTCGGCTTTAGAAAACCATATTGACCTTAAAATTCCACTAAAAACTTGTCAACAAATAGATACGGCAATAGAACATCTTACTAAATCAATACAAACCAGCATAACAGAAAACACTTCACAGAATAGAATTAAAATTTCTGAAGGTTTTTTACCACAAAATATTCGCGTTTTATTAGTAGAGAAACGTCGAGCTAGGGCCAAATGGCATAGAACTCGATATCCATCTGACAAAACCTATTATAATAAATTGACTAACAAACTGAAATCAGAGCTTAAAAAACTAAAATTTGAAAATTTACAAAAACAAACTGAACAACTAACTGTTTCCGACAAATCATTATGGCACACTACCAAAAGACTGTTAAAATTCAAATCCTTCAATCATCCTCTTCTTACTCCTGCTCAATCCTGGACCAAATCTGATACAGAAAAATCGCAGGTATTTGGTGAACAATTACACAATATTTTTAAACCTCATCCTGATATCCTAAATCCTAACCATGTAGAATTTATTGAAGCAGAACTAGCTATTCCTCTCCAAATGACCATTCCTCCTAAAGCCTTCCACCCTTCAGATATAATAGCCATAATCCGAAGATTGCCCTCTAACAAAGCTCCTGGACATGACCTTATCACCTCAAGAATCCTCAAATGTCTTCCCAGAAAAGCAGTATTACTCCTGACTTATATTTATAACGCTGTCCTCCGTACAACATATTTTCCCGATTCCTGGAAATTATCAATTATAAAAATGATCCCAAAACCTAAAAAACCGCCAGAAAATCCTTCCTCGTACCGACCTATTTCTCTCCTTCCTATCATGGGCAAAATCCTTGAAAAGCTCCTTTTGAAACGCCTTTATCCCTTCGTTGATTCCCATCACATTATTCCTGATCACCAGTTTGGATTTCGTCAGTTTCACTCCACTACCCAGCAGTGCCATCGTGTGATAGATGTTATCTCATCTGCATTGGAGCGTAAGATGTACTGCACAGGTGTCTTTCTTGACGTTGAGCAGGCCTTTGACCGGGTATGGCATCCTGGACTGCTCTATAAACTTCGCCAATTCCTTCCATCTACATATTTCCTCATCCTCCGTTCCTACCTCTCTGATAGAGTATTTAAGTCAACCACAACTCTACATACTCATCCTTCTTTCCTCAGACCGCTGGTATTCCTCAAGGTAGTATCCTGGGTCCCATTCTTTATACCGTTTATACAGCTGATATTCCAACTCATCCTAATACTATCCTCACAACCTTTGCTGATGACACCAGCGTGTTATCAGTCAATGATGATCCATTTTCTGCATCCCAGACACTCCAGTCACATATTACTTCCCTTGAAGAATGGTGTCATAACTGAAGAGTCAAGATAAATCCTAGCAAATCGCAAAAAATAACCTTTACCCTCCGTCGAAAACCTACCTCATCCTGTCCTCCAGTATCCTTTAATGGTGTACCGCTAATTAATGTGGAACAAATACGATACCTTGGATTTCATCTGGACAAGAGACTTACCTGGAACCCTCATACAAGATTGAAAAGACAAGAAGCTGCACGTAGATTTCGACTGCTACAACACTTACTTGACAAACGTTCAAATCTTCCGGTTCACTATAAGAAACTTGTCTATATGACGATTATCAGACCTATTTGGACTTACGGTATAGAATTGCGGGGATCCACGAAACCATCGAATTCTTCCCGCATCCAATCACTCCAATCCAAAATCCTTCGAAAAATCCTTAATGCTCCTTACTTTGTCACAAATGAATCAATCCATAATGACCTTAATATCCCATATGTCGCCGACTTGGCACGAACCAGATACCTCTCCTTTCATAATAAACTTAGCACTCATCCAAATCCACTTGTTGCACTGCTAGCTTCCCATTCCATCCCTGGCAATCCTCCGAGGCGTCTGAAAAGAAGATGGCCTCGTGATCTTCTTTTGTAAATATTCATTAGAGTACTACCAATGGGTAGTTCCTCTACAAGTCTTAATCATGTTATCATATTGCATTGTATACAGCATATTTACTGGATGTATTTTCTAATACAGTTGTAAATTTCAATTAATAAAAGAAAATAAAAAAAAAAAAATTTTGTTCCTTTTTCCAAGATGTGTTGAATCGCGTAAACCACCTTTAATTTCCTGATAATTAAATATTATATTTTGTTATAGCATACACTGTTATACTCAATTTTTATTATAAACCTTCTTTTTTTTTAACTGTATTTACTGGTTAAAGTATATGGTGCTGGTTTTCTTTAGAGTAACGACTATCCGTGAATGTGCTGAAAAAAACAAATAATAATTAAGACATGTATAACATAAGAGGAACCAGTAACCCATTAGTCACTTCTCCTGGCATTATTTTAGGTTCTTTTCTTAATTATGGGAGTCCCTCATCCAGCTCTTTTTTTAGCCTTCGGTACTTATTGTCTGAAAAATTTATTGTATTCATTTTTTGTATGAGTCTGTTAGGAGGTTCATGAAGTTTGTAAGTTCGTTTTGATGTGGTTCAGTAAAGTGGGTATGTCTGCATCTAGTCTTCTGTTATCTACGTACCAAGGAGATATTGTATTTTGTTGCAATGTTTATGATTAAAATGGTTATAGTTTGTACCTCTATATGTTTTGTTTTTTTTATATCCGAACCATACATCTGCCGTGCGCAAGTCTGTAGTGTTATTACAAAACGTTATAATAAGCTGATGAATTTTTATATTTATGTTTCTGCACGTGTTTCAAATTTAACTGGAGTGGGTTCCGATCTACCCACAACCTCCCCCCGATTATGATAATACCCGGCCAGGAACTGCCTTTCTGGTGTAGAGTAAATGAGTGCGCATATTCATAGCAGTCGATAAATCAAACTTGTTGGCTCTGTTTTCTGGGTGCCTCAAGCCTGCCTCGGTCCACTCTATCAATGTTTACTTCTCTTGTACGTTTTATCTTTATGTAACCTTGATGTATATGTACACCTCAATTACGAGGGCAACTGGATTGATTTCAGTTCCTATATGATGATCCCTTATGCTATTCCTTAATTGTACAGCTTATATAGCTCTTAGAAGTATAATCAAATTTAATTAATGGCATTATTATTCAGGAAGTTAAAGTAAGTTTAAGAAGTAAAAACATCCCTACTGAACCCGAAGGTTGGTTGCCGAGCATACAAACAATCTTTGCCTTCGTAGACATCTCCCCCTCAACTTTTTTAATATGGAAGCTAAATACTTATTTTAAATCTGCAGCATTTATTCTAAAGTTTTTGGCTACTCCAAATATCAATTCCTAGGATCCGATACCGCTGACATTGTATATACTTTTGTGATACCGGATTATGTAATTATTATAAATCGATTCTTCTCTCAAATAGTAAACAATAATTACAAAAGATCGGATTAGTATTTTTCATAAACCTCCTCAATCAATATTAATGGGTACAGAATCAAAAGAAAAAAATCTTTAAAATATCGGAATAATTAATTATTGAATTTTTATATTTATGATGATGGTTGTATTGTATATGTTTGTATGTGTTGTATGTTGTATATGTTGTATGTGTTGTATGTGTGTGTATGTGTTGTATATGTTGTATATGTATTGTATATGTATTGTATATGTTGTATGTTATATTTATGTTTCTGCACGTGTTTCAAATTTAACAGGAGTGGGTTCCGATCTACCCACAACCTCCCCCTGATTATGATAATGCCCCGACCAAGGAGATCTTGTATTTTGTCGCAATGTTTATGATTATAGATATATGGTTGTATTAAAAAATTGAAGAATTACTATTACAATTTCAAAATACGAAGCACTAATGAAACAAGTGCATTCAAAGAATTGAATCATTTTATATATATATATATCACGCCTTCCGTGGAATATTGTAACATATCCGAAAAATTAGATTTTGAGTTTTTTACTTAAACTAAATAATATTAAAAACTGTAAACGCCATTTTCTGTATAGAGGTTTTCTAGAAGTTTCATTAATCCACGGAAGGTGCGATATTTTTGTTATTGTTAGGGATTTTTTCTTATTCCACAATATATTTTATTTTTTCATTTCTTTACATGATGATACTGGTCTTCTTAGCCTTAAACTCTATTAATACAGGGTGAGTATCTCTTAGCGTAAAAAAAAAAAAATTGGGTGTGAAACTAGATCAAAAGTGTAGCCAAATGCCGCAGACCTCACCTTTCTATTCCAATCCGTTGCAGATATATGGTAAATAAACGATTTTTTTTGGAGGAAAGCATGTTTTTTACGATAAAAGCTGTAATATCTCCATTTTGTTTAAATATTTTTCAAATATTGATCACATTTTCGGATTTAGCAATAAATTTCCTATAAGATCGGAGTAATTTAACCTTGAATTTTACAAACTTGGGACCTAAAAAATATCTTTATCTTCACCTAATTTAGGGAAGTTACAATTTCTTATAATACTTCAGCGCTCACTGCTTTTCATAAAAACAATCCACAAAACTGCAAAGCTCTCAAAAACTTACAAATTTAATAAGCTTTCAAATGATATGTTAAAAGTAATGATTTTGTTTTAATTTCATGGAGAAATTTACTTTTGAAACCGAAAAAAACACATGGTGTTCTCATTTAGCATACAAATCAGGTACTTTGGTAAATAAGACATTATGATAATCGCTTGATGAAAATCTGTATTTTAAATAAAAGAAACACTTCATTAGAATAAAAAGCAAAGAAAAAAAAATTTGTTAATTTGAAAATAAAAGAATCACTGTCAATAAAGCGCCGCCAGAGTCCGTTATTTTATTAAATTTTCAAAATGTCCTCCATTATTTCGAATGCAGCTTCTTGCTCTCTTTCTCACAGCCCCTACGGTCACTGCTAAAGTCAGACGCTGTTGCAATTTGGCTCCGGCCTCCAGAATTCTCGTCTTTAGGACCTCAATGCTGGTCACTTCTCTGGCATATACCTCGCTTTTTATGTAGCCCCACACATAAAAGTCCATTGGAGCTAAGTCAGGTGACCTAGCTGGCCAATGTATCACACCATTTCTACCTATCCAGGTCGAATATCGTTGGTTCAGCCATTCCCGTACTGCTGCCGAATGATGTGGAGGAGCACCATCGTGTTGGAATATTATGTTTTGCTGAACATCAAGTGGAATGTCGTGAATAAGTTGTGGTAGAATATTTTGTAAAAAATCCAAATAACTTTCTCCATTCAATCTGCTGGGCAAAAAATGTGGCCCAATGAGTCGGTCCCCTATTATCCCAGCCCACACATTCACTGTAAAACGATGCTGGAAAGATGCTTCTTGAACCATATGTGGGTTTTCAGCTGCCCAGTAGTGCCGGTTGTGGACGTTAAAAATTCCTTCCCTTGTAAAAAGAGACTCATCTGTCCATAAAATTTTCCTCAGAAACTGGTGTTCTTGAATGTCTCTATTTAAAAGCCAGCGGCAAAATTGTATTCTATGTACATGATCATTAGGTTCTAGCCCTTGTACTTGTGTGAAATGATATGGGTGAAATGTTCTCGGTGCAAAATGTTGATAACTGACCTTTGGGAGATACCAATTTCACGGGCCAAGTCTCTTGATGAAACACTGGGATTTTCATTTACTATATCAATAATTTCCTCTTCGAGTTCAACATCATGAGGAACTTGTCCCAATTCTTGACGTAACTTATGAACGGAACCTGTTTCAGATAAACGTTGATGAGTTCGTGAAAACACTATCGTAGAGGGGAGGCGCCTATCTGGAAACCTAAGTTGGTACTCCCGCCGCGCTGCACTCGCGTTTCCATTACAAAAACCATACAAAAAATGTATGTCAGCGTACTCACCATTTGTGAACGTTGCCATCTTCGCAGGTGTATTGCCAAACAGAAAAAAATAATCCCAATAAATAAAATGGGCCCTCAAGCTAAGGATAAGCAATATTAGCAAGGGTCTTTCTAATGATAGTGACACTTTTATCTCTGTAGCTTCTTAATTTCCAAATCAAACTTTCAATCATTATATCAAAATAAAAATAAAATAATAAACAATAATCCCCTCCCATTTCAAAAAACAGGAAAATAACTATGAAATAGCGATAATGTGCTTAGTACTGAGAGAGGTCAAAGTCGCTGTTGTTATTATGAATACCTGAACTGGCCTAAAATTTATGTCAATAAATATTATATTTTTTCTTTGCTTTTTATTCTAATGAAGTGTTTCTTTTATTTAAAATACAGATTTTCATCAAGCGATTATCATAATGTCTTATTTACCAAAGTACCTGATTTGTATGCTAAATGAGAACACCATGTTTTTTCGGTTTCAAAAGTAAATTTCTCCATGAAATTAAAACAAAAATCATTACGTTTAACATATCATTTGAAAGCTTATTAAATTTGTAAGTTTTTGAGAGCTTTGCAGTTTTGTGGATTGTTTTTATGAAAAGCAGTGAGCGCTGAAGTATTATAAGAAATTGTAACTTCCCTAAATTAGGTGAAGATAAAGATATTTTTTAGGTCCCAAGTTTGTAAAAATTCAAGGTTAAATTACTCCGATCTTATAGGAAATTTATTGCTAAATCCGAAAATGTGATCAATATTGAAAAATATTTAAACAAAATGGAGATATTACAGCTTTTATCGTAAAAAAACATGCTTTCCTCCAAAAAATCGTTTATTTACCATATATCTGCAACGGATTGGAATAGAAAGGTGAGGTCTGCGGCATTTGGCTACACTTTTGATCTAGTTTCACCCAATGTTTTTTTTTTTACGCTAAGAGATACTCACCCTGTATATCCAGAGAAAGATCATTATGTTCCGTGAAAGGTTCTAGTAACATTAGTGGTACCTCATGTAGGAAACCCATAAATTTTATAATATTTATCATAAATAAAATTTGAGAAACAATTTTTCATTTCTATACTGTCGGAACTATAATTGACTTATCTATTATATTTCGTAGAAAATAAATTCTATTTGCTGTTTGTGAATCAATTCCTTGAATTAGTATTGTCTTGTGGCATTCTTAGCCAACTGAGATTAAGTTAAATAGATTTCCGGGTATTAAGTCTAGCATAATTTAAAGACGGAGAGGTGTTGGTGAAATTCGAGCCTTGGCATTATTTTAAATTGTTTTAAATTATAATCATACTAAATTATTTCCTGTAGATAAAATATTTTTAAAAATTCTTGTAATTCCTTAGCTAAAATTGTTCAAAGATTTAAGACTAACATGCCAAGAAAAAATAATAAATAAATAAATATATATATATATATATATATATATATATATATATATATATATATAGGTATATATATATATATATATATATATATATATATATATATATATATATATATATATATAAATTATTTCAACAAATTATTAATATTATTGATTACTAATTACTGCAGTAACTTTATTTTAGGTGTCTTTTATTTTATTTATTTTTTTTTGTCCTTTCTATGGTAATCTGATATAGTTTATCTATGTATATATTTTTATCTCTCTTTAATAAATGCTATAATTAATTTAGTAGAGAGGATCTTAACAAAAGTTGTAGTACATCCTTGCCTTACATTGCCGCATCACCAAGAACTAAAATTCAACCCTTTAAATATACCTAATTTTGAAAATAAATTAAGTACAAAAATATTTTTTTAATTAGTTTTTTTGATAAAATTGACTATTGGCTAAAGACAGTAGAAAAAAAAGAAAAGATAGTTCAGGATATTTAAAAAATATTATTGTGTGCAATCGTCAGCACTCAACTAGTTTTTTATTTTTTTCCTACTTTCTCAACTCTCTGCTCCGAAGTTTAACTACAAAGGATCATTTCTATTAATTTATTATTACCATTGATTACTAATATCTGCATTAATGTTCTAAACTAAGAATTTTTTTATATATTTAATTTCAAAAATAAATAAAATATTTTTTAGTTGATTGCTAATATAGTTACTATTAGCTAAAGACAATAAGATGAAAAATAATAAGGTATTTGATGGTACTTTAAAAATCTATTGTGTGCCAACGTTTTCTTTTAAACATTTTTAAAAGATATTAGCAACAATATATGTAATTAACAGGGTATATGCTCGAATTGTTTATTCAGTTTCTAGCTGTTCTGTTTATCTATTTTTCGTTCTAGAAGTATAGCGCTCTATATTATTGTTACCCTCTGTTAATGTTATCTTCGACGCCGCACCCCTAGCTACACCCTGCAGTGTTTTTTTTATCATTTATACTAATTGAATGTTTTATCATTTCCAAGCTTTGTTGATTCAACAACTGGCCATTAATCAAGAGTCAATCGTTTATCATTTCTGATTGATGTTTGGGTCATTAGTCATCCTCAATTAGAGTCGGTAAATTATCAATTGTTAGCGAATCTCTGGTCGTCGGGCGGTGCTAGAATGCTGGTTATGTGTGATTGGACCTAAGTAATATTTCTACCAGAACTTCTCGGAGACCCCGTTAATGTTAAAAAAAAAAATCATTCATCTTTTTTGGTACTCTACGTTGAAGCAATGTCCAATGTCTTGGAGGTTTTCTAATTGGCCTTTGGAGAAAAAATAAATCTGGTAACACTGCTTGGGACCGAGATAGGCTCGGTTAATCGAGAAAAGTAAGGGAGATATATAAGAAAAAATAACATTTGACTATTGACGTAATACATATATCTACCTATTTACTAAGAAAATACGTATTATGCATGTAAACATAATATACTACCTAAAAAAAAAAAATCACTAATTGCTGTTGTTTAAGTACCAATATTCTATATACCACCGCATGATCTCTCTACTTTCTAAAAGCCATCAAATGTAACAATGTTGAATCAGTTCTGCCTTCGAGATGTTGATGTTCCTTGCTACTGAGGAAACCCTTCTTCATAAAACGTATTGATTACAATTCAATTTCTAGTAGACCGTCCTTCCCTTCCTCAAGCCTTCCTTAGTAATGCTCCTACAAATATTGCATAATATCTTTGTCGGCAATCAAATGTTCCGAAAAAAAAAAATAATACATACCTTATAAAATGAAAAAAGCTAGGGAGCCCGGTAGATGAAGAGAAACCTCAGTTTATAAAGTCCCGAATTTATAGAGAAAATATCAACATAAATCGACGATTAACGATTCTACGTATTAATTATAAAATTAGAGATTAGAATATAAGCGGTTTGTTTTTAGCCGTTTAGAAAACCCTTAATTAAAATATGTAAATTTGAGGAAAACTGATTATAATGGCATGTAAATAAATAAAGTTCCTTGTGATGTTTATACGATTGATTCCCTCATTTACAGGTCCACAAAAGTTACGGAAGATCTACGGTCAAATGTCAGAACTTGAATCTGCCTTATTGGTAGGCCATGTTGTGAAATGTCACTACAGAGCGTATCAGGGTCTTATAAAGGTGGATTTTCGATACACAGAACAAGAAAAGTCGCATGGCCCAGAGCAAGGTGGCTAGAAGAGTGTCCATGGACTTACAAAACCATCTCTCTAACAGTACTGAGAAATTAGGCGAAAAAATGACCAAACATTTTGAAAGTAAAAAGGTCTGACTGCTGTATATTGTTCACCACTCTTAGCTGAAAATGTAAAAAGTTTTCCTCAAAATAGCATCGGGTTTGGGCGAAGGATGGGGGTAAAGGGTTAAAAATCATATGTTTGTTCAAAAAACTCGGAATCCGTTCCTTTTAGCATATTTTGTGTTCTATACATTTTTCAAACCTCCCCCCCTCCCCTCGCCCAAGCCCGCCGCTATTTCGAGAAAGACTTTTTACATTTTCAGCTATGAGTGTTGAACAAAATACAGCAGTCAGACGTTTTTATTTTGGGAGTACAAGGTTCGATGCTAATATTCCTTTACTAATATTGGAAATTGGACAGCTGCATCACTGGATAGAGACAACTGACGGTGTTCTTGTGGTAAGGCCAAGTTATAGGCTAATGCGCCAACAATGATAATATTAATCGTCGTTATTTCTTTTTCTTTTAAAACATTTTAATCAAATTTGGATATAAAGGAAATTATATTCTACTTATTATTAATTTTATACCACATTTTTACTTGCAATTCACCTAGTGTAATCAACACCAATATAAAGAAAATTCCCGAAATTAATAAACTGACAAATGATCCGATTCCAGTCATTTAAAGGTCCTTGATTCAACTTTTTTAAAAATTATATCTCATATTTTAAACGTTAGGATTTTTATTTGGTTTCTTAATCCATAATGCTTTAATTTTTTTGTTCAAAATGTATGTAAAACTAGTATGATAAGTAACTTGAGCTCAATTTAAATTGAATTTGGGGTGCCACTGGGCACTATCTCTCCTCATCCTTAACATGTAATATTTGTTTATATTCTAATTTCAGCACATCCGCTGATTGCTAATTTTGTTTAACTCAATCTTCTACAAAAAACAAAGAATAAAATGGGTTTTAAGGAAATAAATAAAAATGTTTGAAAGAAAAGTATGTTTCCATTATCATGGAAAAATGATAGATTTAACGTTAATATCTTTAGATGTAATTTAATATCTAATTACCAAAAAACAATTTGCCCGTAGCTATAAATGTAAGATTACTATGAGTCATCAATTTTTTTTTTAGAGAAAAATTATGAAACATAGTTGTCAAATTATATTTTTTAAGATTTTTATCTAGCAGCTCTGGTTTGCCTTTTTATGAGAATTTAATGTATGCACGTGTCGCACGTGTCTTTATTCAGGTTTTACTGCTTCCTTTAAATCCAAATTAGAAAAGGAAGATTAAAAGATACGGGATGCTTAGAGAGGCTACCGGACTTAGCAAGTTGTTGTGGAAGATCAAGAAAAATTACTTTCGGCTTATATGGCTAAACGATCTAGGGGAGGATCTTGGCCGAGCTGGAGTATGGAGATAGGAAGAGACCATAGAGTCGGTTCCCAGGAACTTGTTAAGGCATTACCATACAGTTAGTTGAGGGGCGATCCCCTTTTGGGAAGATTGCCTCAAAACCATTTCGTAATATGAATACTTAAATATAACAAAAAAGTTCTTGTTTATGGGATGGTTCTTTACCTTGTTAACTTTTTCTATCGGATCCTGAGGCACTCAAGACAATTTTCCGGTTTCTGCATTAGACTATTATTGATAATCATTTTTATTTATTTTTTCTTAGATTGAACTTTCATCTCTACAACGAGTAGTTAATATCTGTGTGATTTAATATATATTCCCCATTATATATATATATATATATATATTATTTTTAGATATATTTCCCGATCCCGACTTTTTAAAGGAATCAACTTTTAATGCTGTTCCTCATTATCTCATTAACTTTACAAATTTGATGTTTTTTACTCTAAATTGTGTTTTAATATAGAAAGTTTTATTGATATGAAAAAATAGTAATGCCTTAAATTGAACAATAAAGGATCGTAGGAAAAAAAAAACGTTTGGAAATTCAAATTGTTTAATAATCTCTGAATTTAAGAAATGGTGTTACGTTTGTGATTATCCTGTATATTTTCCTCTTAATTACTTCGAAACTATGTTCTTTCTACCGTTAATGGTATCATATTCCCGTTGTTTGTTTATTTCGGCTTATCGTCCTTATGTTCTCCAACTAGCGCGAAAGAATATTAGTTATCCTACAGGTTACTGCTCTATTCTAACCAGGGTGGGAAGGCCAAGATTCATTTCGTGGTGGACCCAAGAAATAAATCTTCGCCTTCTCTCATGAATTTTTACTCTCCCAGGTGGGATTCGAACCTACAACCTTCAGTACAGGACGCGCTGAGACCCTCGCCCTAACTCGCCATATTCCCTTTATTTTTAGTAAAAAGCGCTTTGTTTGAACTGCGAAATCAATGAGGCAAAGAATAAACTATGATTGTATTTTTACTCGCCCCCCTCAAATTATTAGAACGAGGTAATTTGTCATGTATTAGTACCAGCAACAGTTGCTATTTGCACTTCAAGCATTGCAAAATTTAGGCATTTTATTTTTAAGGCTTGACGAATTGACACTATAATTAAACGTTGCACTAAATTGAATGTAAGATTTTATAAGAGAGTGGGATGCACCTTTGTTATGCATAAACGTAGCCAATCAATTATCTCACCTTTATTGTATATTTATTTTATCATCTATTAATAGTCATTTTTATTTCTCTATTTTATGTAGATCTAACCATTGTTATTATAGCACTTAGTAATTCATTAATTTAAAACAAAAATATTACTACTTGAGGTAATCGAATGTTAGTTATGTGTGTGTCACGATTCCCTTCCCACAAAAAATCATAAATCCATTAAATGCAAAAAGAGGCAAACAATATCTTGTTAACATTTTCTTGGATAATTACTCTTTGAATCTATAAAGGTATTTTTTCTGTTTCATTCACGTTATATAATTACTAACATTAGTTATGGTGTTATGATTCCCTACACAGAAAAAAATCATAAATCCATTTAAGGCAAAAAAAGGCAAACAATATTTTCACTATTTGAATCTATGAAGGAACTTTTCAGTAGCGATTAGTTCCATACACTTTATATGATGTTAATAAGAGAATTATTTTTTTTTTTTTTTTATTATTAGCATTATTTAATTTATTATTATATTTTATTTATTTATCTATCTAAAAGATAGATATGTCAATAAAATTTGTTCCTTGCTAAGAAAATGATTTTTTTGCCGCGTTAAAAAGTTATTCTGAACCACTGTGCGCCTTGTCAGGAGGCAATGTACATAACTAACAAAACTTGTGTTAGGTGTAATTCTGAATTCTTATAATTTGAAAAATTTCATCGTAGAAAGAATAATAAAATAACTCCCCTCCTAATTTGCTAGAAAACCATGAATTCTCATCTTGAACTTTGTACAGTAGTTTAACGAAGTTAAAATATTTCCGTATAAATACAAAACAAAAAAAAGCAATTATATTTACTTTCAATAATTTGTATAATTAATTCACGACCTATTATATAAATTATGCTAATTGTTTAAAAAAATCAATGGAGATGTAAAGATTAGTTTATTTTCAACTATCAGATCGGTTACTGGAATTTTACTGCCAAATCATTATCGTACAAGGCTATTATGTATGGTTCTTAGATATTTTTTTTAATCGTATAATTAATAATGATTTTCAAATTAATACAAATATCATACAGTTGCTGTAAAACATGAGTACCTTAACTTAACCTTCAATGGGTGTGATAAATAATCAACAGTAGGTTCTTCCTTATAGTATAATCTACTTAAGACCTTGTATTTTTGTTTGGATTTTTTCTTTTTAATTTTGATTAATTATTCCTTACTCTTCTTATTTCTTTTTCTAAATTATTATAGATTTTATTTAATTGAAAAATTGTTGGACCTAAAAGTTATTGAGTCGATGTAAGTATGCTGCGGCACTAACAAAAATCAACACTGGCCGGTGCCTTCCCAGCTAGTGGTTGGCTAACCGCTGCGGTTCATTTTCTCTTTGGGTTAGGACCTCGGTGGTTTTAGTGAGTCATGTTATTCGTTTAGGCAACAGGTCCGCCCCATAGCTACCCGTCTTAAATATACCGGTTTTAAATTATTTTGATTTTAATCAAATCAACATTCTCTTCGTTGTAAACCTACACTGTCTGTTAGAACTCCATACATACAAATACCTTACTTGAAATCCATATACAGTGCTGGGACAAGAAACAAGACGGCGTTTAAACATTTTAACTCCAAAATACTTTAAGTTTCCAATAAATAACATTTCATAAACTTTTTTATTTTTTATTTTTTAGCTATTTATTGAAATTTACACCTCTATACAATATAATATCAAATACATCAATAAATGCGATGATAATGCTAAAAATGACATGTCAATTGCTTCTAATAAAACAGCTTAATGGTAGCACTTGTAAAGTTCTATAAAATATCGTTCTATATTAGAAGGTCTCGAGTCCATCTTCTTTTCAGGCACCTCGGAGGTTTAATCTGGAATAGATTGTGAAGCATACTTATGGATTTTAATGGTTATGAAGTTTGCTATGGAAGGATAGGTCTGTGTTTTTGGCTAAATCAACAACATATGGCCGTTAAGATCTTTTTTGGATTTTGGAGTTTGTTAGAGACAAAGTAAGGATCATCAAATTTTTTTCGAAGAGTTCTCGATTGTAAGGATTGGATACAAGAGGAATTGATGGTTTTGGTGGAGCCCCAAACTTCTACTCCGTAAGTCCTAATAGGTCTGATTACTGTTTCATAAATTGATACATATGATTCATCTACATGACCTGTTTGGAAATATATTGGGGCTCTACTAACACATCTAATTAATGCCATTTACAATTAAATGCGCCTATGTCACAAATAAAATTATCCATAGCGATCTTCATGTCCGTACGTTGCTTACACTAGAATAAATGACATAACCTTCCAAACCTACTGGCCTCTTGGGTTGTTTTTGTTGGTACGGTTTTGCTACAGCGCTCTCTGTCAGCCTCCAACGGATTCTGCTAGTGATGCAGCTGAGATAATTGCGCTGGGACCTCTTTGAGCATGGCTTCCCCTCCCGTTGTGGAGAGCTGGTTTAGGGTTTCCACCGGATGCTTTTAAATATTGTATGTATAGTATGATTGTATTTAAGATTATTTTTATTTTTATTTCTCAATTTTTGTTCATTTGTTTCTACGATTTATTTTATTTTATTTTATTTATTTATTTATTTTTATTTTTTATTTTTTATTTTTTTTTCTCGGAACGGCCTTAAAGACCACGCGAACATCATGATTACGAGTTCTTTCATTTCATTTATTTCTCCTTCTCATCCAGTACTCCCTCATCATTTTCGAATGTCTTTGCTTCCTTTCCTCCGTCCAGCAGTTCCCCTCACCGATCTCCCTCCGCCCACAAGAACTGTAGTTTCCTGTAATTTCTTTCTCTATAGCTTTCACTGTCCAAACAATCCCGATCCGCTATTCCCAACCTCTTCATTTCTTCTATCACCTGCTTGATGTACGCTGGAGCACTTTTATACCCTCTCATCTTATTTTATATTATAATTTACTGTTTCTATTTTTTTTTTTTTTTTTTGTATAGTAAGAGGCTGTTTATTTTTAATCTTTTCTTTATATTCATTGTACGTAGTGTATGAATGGATTCTTGTCAGCCATATTACTCATTTTCCTTGAGTAAGGGAGCTAGTAATTAATGAATAAAAATTAAATAATAAAACAATAAAAAATTTGTTTTCCATTTGGTTTCCGAAAATCCTCCAAGGCATCTTAAATGAATATATTCTAGGGTTCTTCTGATATAGGACTTTTATTAGAGTGTTACTAAATGATTTTTTTTTGGTTTTTGTTGTGAATGACATTAAATAGATGATAATGAAAAGATTTTGTTTCCCCATTATAAAATAGTAAACTACTTTTTTGAAAAGTAGTCCATGAAGTGTGTGAGATTTGCATCTTCGATATTTAGTTTTGGCTTTGTATACTATCGTTTTTTTTTCTTTGTTACAGCTTTTTTTTTTTTTTTTTTTTTTTAAACAAAAAAATTCAATAGGCATGTTAATTATTAATAACCAGAGGATTCACAAATACATCAGGCTGTTTCTAAAATAAAATTCTTTATACTTATAAAAAGTATTTAAAAAAATAAATATACACATGATGCATTGAAAAATGCACATTTTATTCTGCATATTTATTTTCTCATGAGTGGTCAGGGTTGAGGACATATTTAACTTAAGAGCCGAATAAAATATAATAACCTCACGTCATGGTCCAAGGGATAGTAAAGCTAAAGAAATATCTCTCATGGGCACGATGAGCGACAGAATCAGGCACTACTTTTTCCATCAGCCCTTCATGGTTTGTATTAGAATTGGTTTGTTTACAATAGAATATATCTTAAGTAAGTTGGGCCATAAATTATTCACATTTTAAGCGTCATCTGGGGACTCCTGCAAACCTCTTGATACAGAAGAGCTTGGGTTTTATTTTTACCCAGGTCAGCAGGAACTCCTTCGGCAATCTTACTTTATAAACCTATGTGACAATGGGCAGTGTCAATTTATTGTTAGTGATGTTAAATCTGGTTAATATGCATTTTGAAGTACCATATTTTTATTTTAATATTTAATATTAACATGGATGTCTTTTTGGCAGAGGTTCGATACTTTTTTGTTGTAACGTTTTTTTCACACTCTTTTTGACACAATCTAGCTCTGTTGTTGCTGCTCGGATCGAAAATTAGCCGACAGTTGTCTCATCAGAAATTTAATGGGGAATTATTTTTGTTATATAACTTTTGTCGTTAGTATCTACCGTTCCCAAGCTGTGTTGGTTTGAACGAAAAAATTAATTAATAGTAATTTTAATTCTAAGATGTAAATTGGGAAAATCAGTAGATTATAGATAAACATATCCATTAACATGATCTATTGTTTTTCCCAGTCAGGGAGAATATGAATTTTCTTTTTATACTTTAAAAAAAAATCTAACCGATAAGTACCTTAACTTTTCAAATAATTCTTTTTTTCTTTTATAACTTTGGATACAAAATTTTCACATTTAAACTTTAATTTAGCATTTAGCCTTCCATTGTAAATAACTTCTACTTGAACAGTTAACGTTTAATTGCTTGCTGCCCTCACCTCTTTCATCGTGTAACAAATAATAATTGGAATTTCCATCACATGTCTAAATCAAACGGTGCTTCCACGAAGAAGAAAGTTTAGATTCCGATTCAAAAGGTCGTTTTAGGTTTCCATAGTCGCTCAAGGCACTATTTAGTTAAGTGCTACGCTATGAATGATTACTGCTTTCAAATTTGCATTATTAAAAAACAAAACAAAAATAAAACAATATATTTCTGTTATTTCTATTTCAAAGTCTTTTAATATGTTGTCTTTTTAGGTAGAAAACGAAATTGATATATTTTACACTGAATTAAATTTCATAGATTTCCATGTATCTACTATTATTGCAAATTTGTTAAAAAAACTATTGACTCACCTTTAATCTATTTGCCAAAAACAACTGATTCAACAGGGGCAACACGCACTATATCGGCACGAGTGGTGTGGATTTTCTAATATAACCAACTTTGTTTGAAGATCCGTCAGTAGTGTTCTCTAGCCTTTATAGGTAAAGTCAGCGCATTTGATACGTCATAATTATTATTTATAAGTACCGAGGTAAATCCTTGTCTGAGATTAAAGAGCGATAATTTCTAATTTACCTTATGCTTTCTATCTACCTTTATTGTTGATTTATTTTACGCATTGAATGCTTTTGGTGTAAACTATCCATAGTAGATGCATTTAATATTATCATCGTTATCTGAATGGAGTGGCATATGGCAGCTCTTAAATGTTGTGGACTTGTTTACAATTCAATGGATATTCTCACTTGATGTGATAGTACTGATAAAACTCTCCATATGCCTATATGCATTGATAGTTTTCTTTGGGCAACTATAAATGGGGAATATTATCGTTTACTATAGTGCTTAAAACTGGATTTATCAAATAATAATTTCTCATACCCTGATCGGTTCATATCGATTCTTACGGAATTCATAACCTAGACAACAATAAAAATAAAAATATGAAATTATAGAAGTTATGATCATAAAATTTCAATAACGCCTGATATAATTTACTATGGTAACTACTGGACGTGATTTTTCTGTCGATTTCAAAAATATAATAATTATCTTTTCTTTTTTTTTTCTCCCCAGGGAAGTTTGTTAGGGCTTAATATCTTTATGTTCTCCGACCAGAGGATGAAGTACGGACTATCCTTTAGGTTATTAACGAATTAAAGCCAGAGTGAAAAGGTTGAACTTTATTCTGTGGGTTCCCCACGAAGTAAATTTAACCCGTCCAGGCCAAATTCGAATTGGTTTCGCAGATGCCACGCAGTTTCAGTAGAGAATATTAATGACCAGGAATATATATATATATATATATATATATATATATATATATATTATATATATATATATATATATATATATTGCAGTAATGTTTTTTTTTTATACAATATATGAAATATACTGTTGTGTTTTAACTTTTCTTCATTAAACCATGACATTTATTTATTAACAAATAGGATTCCACTCCTATTTCTTCAATCGGTCTATTTTAAAAGGATTGAGAGTAGAAGAAGGATAGAAGATACAGGCTTAATTGGATATCATTATCTTGTGATTGTGTTTTAACTGCTTGAACCCAGAAATACTAATAGGCAACCTACTGTAATTGAATACCATGATGGGTACGGAATAGGTATAAGGCCCAAAAACAGTGGCCAACACTTTCATTTATGTCTTTTGAACAGGTTTCTGACCAATATCACTGAATGAAAGCAATTATAAATGCCAATACTAAATCAGGAAACATTTTTAGGAGCAACTATGTTTTTCCATGGTCTAATGCTGATTTTTTGCTGTTAATTGTATTGTACACAAAATAATGTAGGGCCATGATTTGAGGAGATTATTCATAATTAGAATTTTCAATAATTTCTGTTATTCATATTTTAAATGCGTTTTAATTTTTTAATTTGAGCTAAATAACCGATAAAGCAGTTAGAATGATTATAATAATATGTTGTTTACTTTTGAAATCAATGATAACCCGTTTGACTTACTTAACAGTGTAATTGATATATTCGTAAAAATAATTATATATCACGATGTTTAAAAAATATGCCCCAGAATATTACAGGTGATATTTGTGTAAAAGAAGTAGCTGGTTGAAGACCCAGGGTATTGTATCTAGAGGATATGTGTGTATTTTAGCGGGTTAGGAACAGACCTTGTTGAAATATTTACCCTGGCAACTAGGAGAGTGTTGGAATAAACTGAGTGCCCTCCGCCAGTTCTTTCTGATCCGATACACCACAAAAGTTCTAACAACATCGTTCAATCTTCTCTGGACAGTTTTCGTAGAAGTATTCAGTAATATGGAAATTGAGTAGAGAAATCTTATAAGCCCACACTAGTTTGATGTTTGAATTTCGCTTCATTTCAGGTAAATTAATTCAGACATATCTGAAAAACCAATCTTCTTTTTAGCCAGTACAAGTCTAAAAGATCTTCAAACCTTGAGGTTTCTGAAGGTAGGAAATTATGCCTTTCAGAGCATTGTGTGTGGATTTATTTAGTTTATTTATTTATTGCATTCTCTAGCCATCTTTTTGATAAACAAGATGAAAGTAACATCGCTGATTACAATATGTAATATTTTTTCACAAGTTATACTAACTGCTTAAATTAGACTCTTCTTAATTCTTGGTAAAGCTTGATATAATTAAAGTCCTTTATAGTTAAGTCCTAGTTGTGGTTGGCAGTTACGGAACTTTGTAAAATTATGCTGGTCTTGCTTACCTTCATTTCATTTATCTTTGAAGTTATAATTTATTATTAAAAGTTTCCTAAAGTCGGTATACAATAATATAACTCACAAGGGGACATTTGCAGTTGTAACTCACAGATTTGAATGCCGATTTTTATGTTGATAGTAGGGACCTGTAATAGTGCAAAACTAGAGTTATAGCCGCCGATGGGCATAATGAGCCGAGAAAAAAAATGAAATATGAAAATCACGTTTTATTTTTTCCTTAGCTCTCAATCAAGATAGAGAAATGATTCTTTCATGTTTAATTGCATTAGTGTCTGCTATTTTTAATAAAAATACTTTCGTTATGCTCAAAACATTACCCGACTTTAGGGTGCTTAAAAACTCCAAAAAAATGACAAAATTCCAAGGAAACCCGCTTTAAATCAGTGGAACCTTTTTTTCATGAGCAACTGACCTTAAATCTTGATTTAACGCACCATAAAGCCCTTATATGTGAAATTTCATCAAAATCAAAAAATATTGATTTTTTACTCCTTTCGAGGATGTTAAAATTTTGAAGTTAAGATTTCATCAAGAATTTCTAAAGGTCATAACAACTGCTGTGTTCAACCCGATTACAATAGTAATAGAATCACAAGAGTCAGCATAGAGTCTGATTTTTATCCGTGCATATAACATTGGATTTACTCGAGATTTTAGTGGACAAAAACTGATGTGAATGAAAAACTCCTACAAAATTTTAAAGGTAAAAAAATTATTTTTGATTTCGACAAAATATAATTTCTACATGTTTTTTGAGATGGGGAATCTGAAAATAATATCAGTTTTTAGTTTAAAAATTTTTCTCACCTATTTAAAAAAAATAAAAATAAAAAAGGACTTGGATTCTGGGGTCTATGCAAATAAAAATATATATATATCAGATTATGGGGATATTATCTATCACTGGGGATTTTCTAACACTGGGCCAATCACCTGTAAAAATGATGCTTAATACAAAAAAAAAAATTAAAAATTAAAAAAAAAAAAGAACTATCGGAGCCCTTTTTTTTTTTTTTCTTTTTTTTTTTTTTTTTTTTTTTTTTTTTTTTTTTTTTTTTTTTTTTTTTTTTTTTTTTTTTGTATTAAGCATCATGCGGGTGATTGGCCCAGTGTTAGAAAATCCCCAGAATCAATAAAAACAAATTAAAATAGGTGAGAAAAATTTTTAAAACTAAAAACTGGACTAAAAATAATTTTTTTACGTAGGAGTTTTTCATTCACATCAGTTTTTTTTTCTTTTTGTTTTTTTTTTTTTTTTTTTTTTTTTTTTTTTTTTTTTTTTTAATGCAAATTTTAATGCTTCCAATCAATATACCTATAGGCCTATAATCTTCCCCTTAATATGTGGAAATAAATGCCGCCTTATATGGAGAATTGTCTCTTACCGTTTCAAAGCTTATAAAGGACACAAACACATAAATTGATTTTTATATATATAGAAGACAGTTATAGGGACTGATATTTCGTAATGGTGTTTTTATTAAATGATAATAGACTCTTGCGTTAGTTTGGGGTCTTAGATACCATTATAAGTACGATGCAGAATGATATTATTTTTCTTTTTAATTGTAATATGAATGATATTATAATGGCTTGGAGAACTTTTGTTTTTTCCTTATTGAAAATTACCTCTTCCTTCCCTCATGTATTTTTATAGTACGCAGCAGCACCCTCGTTGTTTAAAAACGGTGTCGACCTGACCATGACCGGCCGCCTCCAGGTCTAATTCCATTCCAGCAGAATAAGAGTCAGTTAGTTTATTATTTAGGATCCTCTTTAGCTGGAGTGGAGAAGTGGAGGAGGGTGCCTACTTCCTAAGGGCAGTTCTATTCATCGTCTGAATAGGAGCAGGTAGAAAGCTGCCTACATGTTTTATAGCACCTTTACTGTGGTCAGAAATTTGTAGAATCAGTGCTAATCTCGAAAGCTAAATTTAACGATCCTAAAGGACGAAGCACAAACGTTCATATTAAATAGTAATAGTATATTACTATTTTTAAAAATAATAATATCGTCGAATATTTCAAAATAGTAGTTAAGGACGAGAACTTATTCTAATTGAGGATGGAGAAAGGCCAAGGATGTCCTTCGGCCGCCGAAAATCGTCAGATCCTGGCAGATTTAAAAAACGGTATATAATTATATTACTTGTGTGTACATTTATTCCTATTAAAAGAAAAATTATATCCGATACTGATCGAAAATTTTAGAATCTTTTTAATAATAATGATCCTATGTAATTAACTTATTCTTTTCCATTTTGGCATTGAATAACAGTATGTACATTAAGCGAAGAAAAAATGAAAACCTACTGACATTGTTTGAACAGGCAGATATAGTGGCTCAAACAAAGAAGGTGAGGTTAAGATGGTTGGGACACGTAGAGAAGATATCTAGGGATAGGTTGCCACGAAAATGTTTGAACGAAAAACCAGAAGGAATAAGAATTTATGGGCGACCACGATTGAGATGGCTGGATGACTTGGAGCTAGATCTCTGTCAGCCAGGAGTGAGAGGATGTCGCCGCAAGGCCGCGGGTCGATAGATAGATGGAGAAGACTTGGCTGTTAAATGATTAGTTAGGAGATTAACAATAAAAAAGTAAATAAAATATTTAAATGAGCCCATACTGCATCAAAATAATTTTGTTTATCTTCTAATTAAATAATCCCTCCGCCTGTGACTTATTTTTAAATTCATTTCAAAAATATATAAATGAATTAGGTGTGTACAATCGTTCATACGTACATATTTGTTGTTTTAATTTTTATTAATGTTGAATAAAGTGTGATTCGAGCGGGAATCGGTTTTGAATTTTCTTTTCACAGATGCCGAACTCGTGATTTTCCGAGAATACCATTGACCCTTTATACTACTTTCTATATCACCTTTTTGTATATTGTTTTTTTTTTTTTTTTTTTTTTTTTTTTGTATTTATGTATTTTAATTTATTTTTTGACTTATTGAATATTTTAATATGTATTACTCATATATTTTTTTATATTTTACATACATTAAAAACAACATTTGTTCCGATTTTTAGTTGATTTTCTCCTAACCTCTGTAATGGAATTTTTCGCTAATACGAACACCTACTACAATTAGTTCGGATTAGCGAGATTCCACTGTACTTCTATAATTACTTAGAAAAAAACACCCATTTGAATCACTGAAGACTATTAACTATATTTAAATAAAATATTTATTATTTAATATGGATGCTCGTTATCTTATGGACTTTATACCGCTACACTGCATGTATTCCCTGCCAAGTAATGGTTTTGTTATTTCAACAAACGATCCTTTTTTTTTTTTTTTTGCTCATATGAAGAAAGAAGGAAGGGATATAATTCTCGGTGACCTCTAAAAAGATAATACTTTTATTAATCTGTTATTTTCCCTTGGTGAAATGGAATTTACGGTTATTTTGGACCGATCTGCTCTGAATAAGTGGCTTACTTGGGGGACCTAACCGATTGTATAGATTGGGGTTATTCTTCTATATCTCTTTATAGGGTATAACTGCTTCGCTTATCTAGGCTGGAAAAAGTGGACTCGTAAATCTTTGTATCCCTCACTCCAGATTGTGTTCTGCTTATTTTCATGCCTTAATGGATTTTAATACCAAGCATTTTCTTCATATTGAGACAAAGTCACAATTAATCACTGTAGATGCCGTGTATGTATCTCAAGATTGTGTCACTTCTGTAAATGCCTCTTTTCCCGCGTGGGAGAGGACCCAGTTGTAGATCCCACCCTCGATAATATAACCTATTATACTAACCAGTGTTCTCAGATAAAGGAGTGGAATAATGGCGCCCTATTCCGCGGCTGACGTCTCAATGAATTGCAAATTAGCCACTCGCTTCTGATTAATGAATTGTTCCGCAATCTTATCTTTGTCATTAAATACTATCTAAATAATAGTGAGTTACCGCTGATGTAGTACCTATTTCATTCACAATATTAGAAAATAGTTTAAAACTTTATTATACTATATATTATATATACATTACGAGTGTAATCTGGAATGCATGTTATCTTATTTTTTATCAATTAAAAGGAAAGATATTTACCATAATCTTTACGTTTTTACGACAAAAAGTGTAACATTATCCTATTTTTTCTTTATAACAACCATTTTGATCGATGCATTTTTTGTTGGTACGGCATGGCCAAATAAAACTGGCTTCTATATGTTATATTCCTGTATTTTCTTGTGGATTATATTCTGTGTAAGAAAGATTATTCTAATTGAATCGGCCTCTGCAAAAAAGGCTTCAGTTCGTTTTTTCCATTAAATGAGTTAGCACTGAAAAATATTTTTCTGAAGGTTAATTCCTTTTTGCAGAAACCGATTCAATTGTTAAGCCCTGTAATATTCATACCAACAATTAAGATATCAGATTAGACAACAAACTATGAGTATTTTAGAATAATGAATAATGAGTATATGTATAAGAATAATTCACGTGTTATCTCAAAGTATTTTCATTGTGCTGTTTGACTGCCCTAAACGGGCTCTGTTTTCCCGCCGGGGGCTACTATAATGGATGGATGGAGTGACAATGGAGCCATTAGAACAGTTGCTTAGCTTTCAGTTGGCGTTGTTCCTTTGTTCCCGCGACGGACCTGCTCGAGTAATGATGTGTGGATTGTTAGCTTACTGCGTGCTGCCTCAATGAATAGGCCACGCCAAGGCCGCACTATCTGTCCGCTTTATAACTATTGGGTCTAACTCCGTATCTTTCTCATTCTATACTCGTAAATATTTTGATGATTGGTTTCTGTTTTGTTGCTGTTGGTATCATGTCATTGAATGTTCCCTTCTTTGCTCTCAGCATGAGTTCCTCTTTTCACTTTTTGGACACAGTTATCCAGTCTACCATTTATCTCTCCTTTAGTATAGCTTTCTTTAAAAGATCCTTTACTAGGCTAAATGGTGTGACGAGACTTCTTGCAAACTTAGCGACTTAACATTTTATGGAAGAAACTCACTATTATCACTTGACTTATTGAAAATGATGCGTCAGTCATTAACCCTCATTTGTGTTATACAAATAAAATAAATATATGAAACAGTCAATAGTATATAATTAATATTAAATGTTATTTAAGTGTTCTCCTTTGAATGTACAACTTCATGTGAAGTTCATAACTTTATCGTTATTTTTTCAATCGTTTCCCAACGCTAGTGTGATATGTGGCGTATATAGAGCGTAAAAAGAGGTTTCCCCTATTTATTTAACTTTTAATGTGAAGAAGACATTATTTGATATGCATCAATCCGTCTGTCTGAAATCTTTGTTGCGGACATTAACTGTATGACATGTAAATGTGGGCAACTATATTCCATTGACCGTACAATAAAAACACTTTAAACGCTGACTAAAAAAAACTATAAACAGTTAGGTTGATATTTAGAATGGTTTTAAACTTTTAATGTATATGATAGTATTTTTTTTTTTTTTTCTGTCAGTAACTTAATAAATATAATATAATATCAATATTTAAATTATTGTAATAATTATGAACGGCACTTTAATTTTTTTTCAAATTAAACATTTACAGGTTATATCGTGTACAATTTTCTATATTAATTTCTATACGAAATAAGAAAATAACATTATTTATACCACATTAATTTAAAATTAAATTTAGTAAATATAAATCTATATTTTAATGAGTTATCAAACTTAACTTCTGCCATAACCTGTCCATTTAAAAACAACAGTAGGGACATTCTCATGGCCTCAGCTAAAATAAATAAAATTTTTATTATTTTTGAGTTTTATCTTATAATATACCTTCTATTTATTAAATTCCCCGGTGGGGCCATTTCTTTTTTCCATTTACCACTGTTTTGAAGTATTTTATTGAGCCTTTATAAGAATGCTCTTGACCGTTACTCTTTCTTTAAACGTTATTTTTTTCGTATTAAAAAATTATTAATGTCCTCAAATGAATAAAATTAAATATAATTAAATGCTCAACAAATGTAAAAATTTAAAGATACAATGATAATGTCAATTTTTTAAAAGTTGTTCTTGGTTTTGTACTTAAGGGGATAAAGAGCTGTAATTATTCTCACCATACTTTTTTTCCATATCTATAAAAGGACAACAATGGCGGACTATCCTGCGACCATTAAAAATTGTTAAATCCTGGAATATCTCAAACTAAGTATCCTTCAAAGTCCTTTTAAAAATTAAAACATTTTAATCATTTTTCAAAAGGGCGAAAACTAATGTGTCGGTATAGAGATTGGCCAAGGATGTCCTCCGGCCGCCAAAATAGTCAGAGCCTGGTAGATCTGAAACCAGTATCCTTCAGTGGCTCAAATTTTACAAAGTTTTAAAATTTAGTTTAGTTGTTGGAAGTTTTAATCTGAACCTCCCCCCCCCCCCCCCCAAAAAAAAAACCAACTTAAATTAATGATGATCCACCCTTATAAAAGTTTTTGTGTATAAGTATGTAACGCCGCACATAGGGGTATTTTACAAATCTAGGCGGCCAAAATTATTTAATCCTAGTTTACTGTCGTAAATATATTTACTAATCATATTAAGCTAAGAAAAAGTTATTTTCAGGTTTTTTATGAGAAAAAAAAAGAAAAGAAAAAAGTTTAATTAATATACTTTAAAATTCCTGGAAAATTATCGTGTAAAATTATGACTGTATAGCTTGAAATGTTTGTTGTGGGCCTCAACGGCATCTTCGGAGAGCAACCCTCTTGGCAACAGTGCTTTTTCTATCAAAGCTGCATTGTGAATAAGAATTTTATGCATCGTAAGTGGATAAAGACTGCTTTATAATTTTTGATATTTAACGTCACTCTTCAAAACATTTGTAATGGACCTTGTGGCCACTTGACTTCACTTCAATCATAACTTTAAATTGGTATAACAAATAGAAATCAACACCACAGATATATACATCTAATCTAATATCAATTGTTTTGTCAGTATGTGTTCATAGCTAACATATTTTTTCAGGAAGTATGAGAGATGTAATATTCTTTTGAACATACAAATTATGGCGTACAATGTACATAAACCAAAAGAAAGAGCATCGGCATCAACATAATTTTGATTTTTTTTTAGTTAATTAATTGTATTCCTTAAAGGTTACGCCACAAATGTAGGTTGATGTTAATGTGACGGCATTACACATATTTGCGACAGTCAGAGTAAGTGACACGATATGTTTCACAGTATAAGGATTGTTTTCCAGGGCGAATAAGGTGCTTCTTAATAAATTTAATTAATTAAAGTAAGTAATTACTCCTGTACTTTATCGTTCAGTGATTTCCAGGACACTCTTCTTATTCCTGAACCAATGGACACATACAAAAAAAAAAAATGAAGATCCCGTTAAAAGAATTTTAATATTTAATTTCATATTTTGCAATTTTCTCTTTGTCATGTTTGATGCCGCTTAAATCGAAAAGGTGCGGCTGATTTGAACATTATTATTTTACAAAAAGTCCAATCTTTCTAAAAAATTAAAAATAACAGCCGGGATGCACCCTGACGTTCAACAAAAACTCTAAAATATGCTTAAATGTGGTTGAAAATAAACGAAAAATACAGTAGTTTTCAGACAGCCGAAATGACACTGATACAATAATTGATAAATTAATAACCACTTCAAACGCGTGTGTCCTCACCTGCAGTTTCAAGATCAATAACTTTCGTTATGATGAATATCACTAAACATAAGAAAACCCATTTTAACTTAAGCGATTACACTTAGAAAGCAGAGAGAGATTCGTAGGCCTGACTAGATAGTGCAGTTTCGATTAATCGTACGACTTAGGTATTGCAGGGTAGGAGGGACAAGGATCACATAATGTCCTCTATTTATCTAACTTTAGAAATAGCTTGGTTTTATTAACCTTCTTTGGATTTTATAAAATCGACTTTTGGCCCTCCTAGATTAGCTAAATACCCATATGTGCGCCGTATCAAATTTAACGATAATCGGTTATTTTTAAGTCCGATTCCACTCCCCAACAACCCCCCGCCAAAAAGGAACTCAATTGAGTGATATTTCACCCGTATAAAAGTTTTGGTGCATTAACATTTAACTCTTAACAATTAAAAAAAAAAAAAAAATTTGGTGTGACGGTCGTTAGGAACCTCCCATAATTTAATGTTTATTTCATCACCAGAGCATTACCTAAATGGCTCGTTTGACTACATAGTTGTGTAAAAGTCAAATATGGAGTACAGGAGCTTTTAAAAAATATGAATCATTTAAAAAAAGCGTGACGGTCCATGAGTCATAAAAAGTACGAGGAAGAAAACTTAACCTGAATTGATGAAAATCTTAGAAAATACATTAAAAATGTCTACCAAACACATCACTTATGAAGATAACCTCACGAATTACTCTGTAGATAGCAATAATTAGCACTAGTTTATTCTTGTTGAGAATATTGAAATAACTATTTAGTGAGACGGTCGTGAGGCCAAACCGAGGGTCAAAAACAAAAAAACCGAATTCTCAGTTTTCCCTTTATAGTTTAAAAATGTTTAAAATGATGTTAATTTATTTTCCAATATATGTTTTTTTTATACTCAAGAAAATAAATACATAAGTTTTATAAAAATAAATACTTAAATAACTTCCTTGAAATCTCACTTTATAGGTAGGGACAAGTGAAAGTCATGAGCTTATAAGACTTTTTATAGATATAAAAAGCATAAAGCTAAAATATAAGCATTTTAAAATAACGAAAATAATTTTCAAAACTAGACTGTATGCACCAGTTGGTTTAAGGGATCGATTTACATTCAAATTCACTAAAAATATTAATTTGGAAGTTTTAGTTCCAGCTGAAGTCCAGCAGGACAGTGAAAAATCACTGCCATGAGAATGGCCCAGTATATTGGTTTTAAACATTATGATATTATATAGAACTTATTTTCTTTCTTATTGCATTTGTACGTGGGACAGGTGTGTCCTCATTGACGAGGTGAAAAATAAATTTTTTTTTAAAGGTGAGTGTGAAAGCAATGTAAAATGGGTTTGCGAGTATTGTTTGAGAATTGATCACGTAATCGTTGGAGCTGTTTGAGGATTAAGATTGTTTTTACAGTGATTTCCAAAGTATGGTTATTCCTAGATAGATGTTGATCGAAAATGATTCCCACGTAGCTAATAGTGCTTAAGATCTGAATAGGAAGGTGGTTAAGATTAAACGATGGAAATACATTACGGGAGAGTTTTTATCTAGTTATTATTACTTGTTTTTTTTTTCCCCCTTGGTTCAGCCCTAACGAACATCTCGTAACGGATATTCGTTGAATTCCTTGGAGAGGTTTCTTGAATATCTTGGAAGGGTGAAAGGATAGGGAACTTGGTTGGTTATCATCACATACATGTTAGGAATAATCGTTTTTATTCAGGGGAAGATTATCTGCATGAAGGACTAGCTCCGCGACCTCTCAACTGATAATTATTTATACCCCAGATGTTTATTTTTATTCGTATATCCAATATCGCTGAAGTAGAAGTAAAGGCCAAATTTAGCTTTTCGATTTCATCCTTGTATTTCCTGTGCTTTCCTTAGACTGAAATAACTTCGTTTTGTTTTGATTTAGTTTATTCCCCTTTATATTTTTACGTTATAATCATACACCGTTCTTTCCGTTTGAAGAGCTATCGGCCTGTTATCCTTTGAGTCCCTCTAATATATTTATCTGTAGTTTATATAAAACGTTTATATTTATATAGCACATGAACCACACTCCCACACAGGTTAATTATAGAATTTTTGGGAGTTATTACAGTCATTGTTGTGTGAATGACTAGTTATCATAGCTACAGTGCTACAAAAATGATAAAATCGAACAATATAATATCTCAGCCTATAATATCTCTTGTAGATGTAATTATTATTATTCCGTAACGTGTCATCTTGAAATATACTTACATTTAGTTTTTCTTCTTTTTTCATTTTTGTTATTACTAATTCCCAGAGTCTTTCTCAATAATTATCAACTCCGGTTTTTTTTCATCGCTTAAGGTACGCATGATGGTATAGAAGGATCAATAAAATTAGAATTGATGAATTAATTGCCACTTCTATTGGCATTATTTTTTATTATAAAACTAGTTTCGAATTCTAAACATTCATCTTGAGTTCCAAAACATAAAAAAAGTTTTTCAAAACATCAGTACTATGTTACATAGATTATATACACTTAAGTTTTTCAAAAGGTAGACAAGAAATCAACCCATCAGTACGCACCTTAGGATGGTCTAAGAGATAACTGAAATAGAAATGTACTTCTCACTGATTTCGTGAGAAGTGGGAAGGGAGCAGGTAGATTAATTATTGTGATTTTACTATGGGATTT